>JBAMBO010003394.1:0-25395 GCA_037044535.1 Lordiphosa magnipectinata
GCCCCTTGACTCGCAAGTTTGTGGTGTATATTTCACATGAAATAAAAAATAAGTTTAAAAAGTTTCGTTTAATGGGTTTTTTGACAATTTTGCAATTTTGTTCAATATGGGGAAATATATCTTTCAAAATCTTTGTTGATATATATATATATATAATTTGTTTTATAAATTAACGACCCGACGCATGTTGCACAGATTTCTTTTTTTTATATTTTATGAAGCTTAAGGCGAATGGGTAATATTTAGTTTAAACTTTATGGCCTCGTCGCGCCCATTAAATCTACAATTTTTTTTTCTTGGTTGGTATTTTATCATTTATAATACAAAAGGAATCCGTTAAGGGGCACCCTATCTAAATTTATATATTTGCTTTGAAACAAAACACCCTAATGGACATGTTGGGGATACAGTTTGCCTGTATTAATGGAATTTGAAATGGAAATTTGGAAAAATGAGGCAATCAAATTAACTATAGCAGTTTCTTTGTCTGCATTAATGCTATTAAGAGCAAGAAGAATTACGTTTAGAATTGACGAAATTGTAGAAAGATTTTGGGTCCCGAAAGAGGTTCATCCTGATCTTAGATAAATAGCTGTTAAGCAGCATAAATTTAGATTTGGCTCTGCAGGATCTTGAGAAATGTGACAGACTTCTTAAACGAGACTTTACATTTTTTACATTCGAAAGCCTCCGCGAAAATCATGGTTGAAGGGCATTTATAATGATCTTTATTTTGTGTATAAACGGTGAAGTAGAGACTCACCAAATCCTAAAAAATTTCGCATAATGTTTTTCCATTAATTTCCGTAAAATTATTTTAAATTTTGATAATCTTCTGGAATTGCATAAATCCCCACACCCACATATATTCTGCTTATCTCAGACATAACTTAAGATTAACCATTACATTCTCTCTACACCCCGCAACAGATACGTACACGGCTGCCTGCAGAGCTGCAGTGATGCGGATGCCTGCAACGGAGCCTCAAGCCATAAGTCGACGAATGTTGAGTCGCTAATGTGGCACCTGCTCAGCGCTGCAGTGTTCCTAGCGCACCTGCTCGCAGCGAGAAGGTAGCAGCCGTAGGAGCAGCATCAAGCAAAGCAACAACAGCCATAAATCCCATAAAATATGAGGAGATATTGTACGGATAAAGTGAAAAGTGGAAAAGCATTTAATATAAATTCAGCTAAGCGGCACGCTCATACGCTCCTCTTGATGTCCCTCTCTCTCTAGCTCCCCCTCCTCTGCTCTCTAACGTCTCTCAGTGTCTACGAAAATGCACCACACCCAAATGCAAATGCAAATGCAACGGATATTTTTATGGAATTCATCAAGCAATTATGTGATTTATAACTGAATATTTAACAACTATTTAACAATAATTGATGAATAAAATAAACTTAAACAATTTATGCTAAGCATGGAGTCAAAGAATCAAAGAAAACCAAACTTTACTTAAACTAAATTCAAATTCGATTGCAATTATTTTATTTAGGCTGCTAAAGAAAACTGTTTTACTATTTATATATACAATTTAGTGCTAAACGAGATGACTATTGTACATACTTATATACAAAAACAAAAACGAAAACTTGATAATTTGTTAGACAATGCTGAATTTTAGGCAAACTAATTTAACAATTATAAACTAAAGTAAATTACAGGGCAATATGTTTAGGGGTCAACTTAATTGAGGAAAACTGCAAGCAACAAAAAAGGCTTACGTTTTAGAACAGGGATGCCCGCAACCGGTGTTTAGCATCAACACTTGTGCACCTACAGCATACACTGGGGGCAACCCTCTTCTAGATGAAAAACAATATTTGTACCTAAGATGTGTTTTATATTTTTAAGACATTTGCATTTTATTATTTTGTTGTTCGTTTTGTTAACTAGTTTTTAACTCATTTGTATGAATTTGAGGCCGCGCTAGGTCAAAATGTGACAAACCCTCATGGAGCTGGGCAAGGAGCAAGAATGCATTCCTTAGCCTCTATAAATTATTTGAAATCTCCAAATATTGCCGAGCTTAGAATAATATATTTTTTGCTCGAGGTCTTGTCCCTTTTTAGAGATTTTCACGGTTTTGGAAAGAAGTAAATAAGTATGTTAGTTTTTTAATAGAATGTCAATAAATTGTTTATATTTAACAACAATCAATGATTGAATGGTCGACATCAGTAATAGGCAGCTAGTGGCCCGTTACGTTCTTGAAGAATGGTTCGATATGGTCACTGCCAACGCTTTCTAAAAAATAGACGACAGAATTTTGGTGACAGCTACACAGAAAAAAAAAGGTTGCTAAAATCAAGCTCAAAAATTAATTTGATCTCGATCTTTATTCTACTTAAATCAAGTACGAAAGCATTGGAACAATCCTAAAAGGCTTGTATCAATCCCATAACGCTAATTTGATGTAAGGATCCTATTTGAAAATCAAATGATCCTGATTCGAGATTGAAGTAAGTACGGAATTCCAATGTCAAAGCGAAATGAAACCGAGAGCAAGTTGCAAGCTAATAGAGAAAATCTCTCACTAATAGAGTCAGGCTAAATGGGTACACACATATACCCAAATTTTTTTTGTGGTGTTGTTTGTGTTCTGTTTTTACAGTTGTATGCGAACAGCTTATGACCTCGATACGGCTAAAATTTTCAAGTTTGAAAAACAAAATGGTCGTTAAAAACGTAGCATGTTGTGTTAATGAGATGGGGCTCAAAATGAATTTACGTATAGAGCTCAAGTCAATCTCAGGCATTTTTGCATCAGTCCTTATTCGCATTGAATATAGTTGAGAATCGAGCTTTATCTCGGGTATTCTTGCAACAAGCCGATTTCGAGATCAAATCGAGCATGAAAATCTAGCTCAAAACAAAGTCGGACCTTTTTCGATTGGAATCGACTGAGCGATCAAATCGAACTCGAATAACAAGATAAAATCAATCCCGTGTGTTGTTGAAATACGCCTATATAGAACTAAAGTCAAGCTCTTCCCAGTTAAAATCCGGATCCAGACAAGAATTCCAGGATTGAAGAATTCGTATCTCGGATCAATCAATCCTCTTGTACTTGGTTTGAGAAAATCCTGGCTTAACCGACTTCTGTCATCTTTTAGGATTGATTTTAGCCGGGATATCTCGGATTTTATTTTCTGTGTAAGAGCCAAATCTGTACCGGTATCATCTTCCTGGCGTCCTAGAATATCGCTTATATAAAATTGATTCGAGCTACTGTGTAATTCTCTAGTTCAGTAAGACCGAACCTAATTTTTAATATTAGGTGTAAACCAGTGGTGTCCAAAATGCCAAAAGCCTTTCCCATATGACAGGAAGTCATAATTCTGCCGGCGTCGCAGCCGATACACGCATAGAGAGCGAGAATACGTGTGTTCTATAAATCGCACGCTCGGCGGCTTGCTCTCTTACGATGCACGTGTTCGGCTTTGTGTTCTCTCACGAGAAATTTGTATGTTTGTTTGTTGCTCATCTTGAAATGTCGACATGCTTACTTCGTGTTTCGCTGCTACGCACACATGCGCAATGCTTGCTTGTGTGAGTTTGGACACCACTAGTTAAACCTTCGAAAAGAAAGACAAATATTGTGAAAACAATCCATCTTGTTCTCAATTCCACATCCTTAAAAATTTTACGAAAGTGGAATTACATCGTGTTGTGGTAAATGAAAATATTACCTGAACAAAAAAGTTTTAAAGGATTCTTTTTTCAAGTTTGACGCTTTATTGTGAAAAATTATTACAATTTCATTTTGCAAAGTGTTGTCCATCGCTAAACACTACTTTTTCTCATTTTTCTGGCAATTTTCGGATACCATCTCGAAAATATGAAGTTTCTTTTTGATGCGATCCACGAATCGATCCAATTTTGGAGTTCTTCAAAAGAGCAAACGTGCTGATCCTCATGGGCATGCGTCATCGACGAAAACAAATAGTTGTCGGAGGGGCAATGTCTGGGCTATACGGCTGGTGGGTTAGAACTTCCCATTTCAGCGTTTCAAGGTATGTTTTGACCGGCTGCGCAACATGTGGCCGAGCGTTGTCATGCTCGTATTCTGGCCGTTTTTGCTTCAATCCTCGGCTCAAACGCATCAATTGAGTTCGGAAGAGTTGCCTGTGATAGTTTCATCCGCTGGTAGCACGTCAAAGAACACCACGCCCAATTGGTCCCACCAAATACAGAGCATGAACTCGCCATAGTGATATTCGGCGTTGGCGTCGATTTTGACGTCTATACCAAATTTCACATGTGGAAATCGATAAAAAAAATGTTCCCTGTAAGCTTTTTGCTGCATTCGATGGCCCTTAGTGGCATTTTTCTTCAAACGAAAGCAGAATGGAAAACTTTCCCGCAAATTGTGTTTTGTTGGCACAAAAGTTGACATATTCGGAGCACACACAAACTATGTGGTTGACGCTTCAGCGAAACGACACATTCTGAAAAAGAAAGCCTAATGATTGGGCTTCAAAATTAAATTGATTGTCTGATTCTAATTAATACTAGTGATGCCATCTCTTAAAAATTCTTTAAAACTTTTTTGTACATGTAATACTTGTACAGAAATGGATAAAACAAGTACTTTTTTGTTCAATGGTTATCATGACATTATTATTGAGGGTCTAAGATATAGGATGCAATATTTTCAGAGAGACTGGTCTCGCGTTACTCTTTCGCTAAGCCAGACTCTTTTTTTGAAAGCATACGATTTAAGCAAATTTCGTATAAGTCCCCCTAAACAAAGTGCCAGCTTTGCAGTCTAGTTGTTGCACTCAGAAACGAAACTGTATCGGTACCATCTTTTCGGTTTCAGAAATAATAAGGTACTCGGATGCCGGTACACAAAAAATTAAAAATATCGATTCCGTTTCAGTGCTTTAGTCAGTTCATGTATATGGCTCCGGTTTGATTCCCTAATTCTAAGAATTCAAATCATGATGAACATATAGAAATATACATACGTAAACGTAGTACGAAGTAGAGGACTAGAGGACAATCGCATTCACATATACAGCAACTAGAGGTTAGCAACACGGAGTACATTAGTCAAGTTTGACTTCTCATAAATTCGGTGCTGATCCTCAAGGGCATGCGTCATCAATGAAAACAAATAGTAGTAGGAAGGGGCATTATCTCGGCTAGGGTGGGTTAGGACTTCCCATTTCAGCGTTTCATTGTATGTTTTGACTTATAAATACATATATTGTGGTCAATTTCCCATAAAAGCTATCTACCACATAAACTTACAAACTACAGAGAAAATTCTATTTAAAAGAAAGTGTATTTTTTAATATTTAATATAACATTTTTATGTGAAACGGACCTTATATCACAATGGAACAAATTTTTGAAATTACATAAACTCCTTAATGATGATCAAGAAATTTCACTGATAACACAAACATTTTTTTGGTTTATGTTTTGTTGGTATTTTTGTTACGTTAACTTACATATCATTCTCATACGTGACATATCTATGGCAATATATATTTCAGTGTGTACTTTTTATACTCTGTACCAAAGGAACGCAGAGTTTATTAAGTTTGTGCAAAAGTATGTAACAGGGAGAAGGAATCATTGCCGACCCAATAAAGTATATGTATTCTTAATCAGCATCAACAGCCGAGTCGATTTAGCCATGTCCGTCTATCTGTCTGTCCGTCCGTATGAACAAACAGATCTCAGAGATGGTAAAAGATAAAGGTTTGACATGTATGGGACATGTCTTGTTCTTCTTCTTGTACTTGCAGGCAGATCAAGTTTATTTTCTATTTTTGCCCCGCCCCCGCAATTTGGAAAAAACGTTATATCTCTCACAGATTTGTAGGTAGGTGGTTTGTACCTTTTAGAGATATTTAGTAATCCAAAGGATTGATAAAAATAGGATGAACGATACTCAAGTTATGAACAAAAGAATGTTCGCTGCCGCTTTTAGCTACTACTGCAGGTACATAGTATGTCACAGTCGGGATTGACCGACTTTCTTACTTGTTATTTGTTGAGTTACCAGCCGGCTTGAATCATCAGTTATTTTAGCTGATTGTACGACCGGATAAGCTGATAAGATTCAACAATTCGCCTCCGGCTAATAAACTTGCTACCCCAGACATTGTTCAGTACATTCTTGAAACTCGAACGCTATGGGTAAGAAGTGGCCAGCTCTCTCTTTCTTTGGGTGGAACTTTCGTTAACCCTCTCCCACTTTCCAGATCACCAGTGGTTACATTACAGTCACGGCGCCGTGCCACAAAATGCCATTCCGGCTGGTCATGACTCGGATGGTGATGCCATCTTTATTGGTCGGGCTTTCCACTGCAATGATATGTTGCCCGCCAAAATAATACCCAACAAGGGTAAGGCCTATGTGGGCTATGCTGGCGTGGAAGTGGAATTGGAGAGCTATGAAGCGCTGAGTGGGGACAATTATGTGTGGCTGTCGGGTGAAAATGGTGAGGTGCCACCTGGTGCTGTGCGTGTGGGTCAGAATGTGGATGGCGAGGATTTGTATGCGGGACGTGGCTATCATGCTGGCAGTTTGACCGTGGGCAAGCTACATCCCTCACATGGCTGCCTGTATATACCCTACGATTCGGAAGAAGTCAAGCTCGTTGCATATGAAGTTTTGTGCCACCGCATGGCAAGATAAATGTTGAATTGGTGGAAAAATAAAAATAAATTGATTGTAATTTATGGTCTCTTATCTTATCGGTAAAATTCCATGAATTGGTTATGATTTAACAAGAATTTTTGAAGTTTTTTCTAATTTCTTTTCGGCGACGTTCGTCTTTTTGCAGTTTTCCTTAGGCCCTTTCTTAAGCAGTTCTAAGTTAACATAATTAAAAAGCAGCTTGCAAAACAACAAAAAATGTTTAATACTATATATAAAAGTTAAATAAACAAAAAAAAAAAAAACCATAGGACCAAACTCATTAACAAACTATTTAGGTGCGATTGCATTTAATAAAAAAAAAACTATCAAATAAATTATATATTTTCGTTTTTCTAGACAAAGCGAGCTTGCCAGGGTTTCCGCAAATACAAAATCAACCAAAAGTTTCACACAAAAGTTGTTTTTGGACAAAAACTTTAAGGTACAAACTATTTTCTTTTTTTGCTGAAATCTCTTGCTTGCAACGCAATTCAATCAAAATATGCACAAACATTCTTCAAATCTCTCACACAGAAATGAACGACCAAAACAAAACGTGTATAAACGAACATCAAAAAGTTTCATGGCCACAGCAAAAGACACGAATTGCTTAACCATTTTGAATGCAAATGTATTTAGCCAGTAAGAAAACCTTTATACATCTATAAACTTAAGCCTAATGTTGAGATCGAAATTAGATAATGGATTGAATTGAAGTTTATTTCTCCTGCATTTAAATGCGCGCGCGTACAACTTTTTCTAGGGCAACACGCACACACACAACCACAAAACATGTAAGAAATTTCTGAATAAAACAGCATATATACATATATATATATACAAAAATATATATGGAAAATGCACCACAATTTAGCATCTCTTTTATTAACACTAAACATATATATACAAACTGAATGGGTCATTCTAAGAGACTCTTCACATAGGCGGCATCTTCTTGCACAAACTTTTCAGATTGTTCTGCGGGAACCTCAATTGCTTTGTAATTGTCCAGACCAATTTCATCCTCTTTTCTGAAATGATACAAATAGTTTATATGCATTAGTTAATAAGTGGAGATGGGGAAAATTAGAGAAATTGGTGAAAATGAAAAATGGTTTTAAGCCAGCTCAAAAACAGCCATTTGAAATTTGTTATTTTTTTTTGTGATGATATGTGAAGTGCCAAATATGTCAGAGTTTACTAGATCAGTTCGAAAGAAAATTGAAATTATTTGACGACTTTAATTCGCTAGGCTTTCAGCAGTCGATTTCAAACAGTCAAAATTTCTAAACAATATCAAGTGACCGGAGATGTTGTCGTCACTTCGTATGTAAAGTTGTAGGATTTCAAAGCGAAATGAGAACGGTTTTACGGAAATCGCCGTCGAAATGTGGAACATAGTTCATTTTTTGAACTTTAGTTCATTTGAACTATAGTTCATTTTCTTAACCACTAAAGCAAATCTTAAGGTTGCAAACACATTGTTTGATACATACATGAGACATGATAATCTAGAAGGACTGCATTTGATAATGATTCTCTTTGAATTTGACAAGATATTCACATTTAAAACATAACAAACAGCAGGACTACTAGACTATCACGTCTCAAAACCATGGTTTGAGCAACTTCCTCCACGGCACAGATTCGTCCACATGCTGTGGCAATGTGTCTTTTACCCAAGAGTCCTACAACAGTTTCATTGATCTGATGGATAAGCGTACCCTGGTAGCCATTGGCACCCACGACTTGAGACACGTTACAGGGATCTTTCAGCTACGAGGATTTGCCGCCAGAGGAAATCAAATTCAAACCGCTTAACTAAACTCAGGAGATGCCTCACATGCCCAGCTAAAGCAATATTTGCCCATCATTCTTGACTCTTTCGTCTATGCAGCTTTCTATGATGAAAATCGTGTGGTTCTCTCACTGCCGCTCATCATTCATGGTGATCAATCGAAGATCTCGCTTAAAACCAAGAACGTGCTAATCGAGTGCATAGCCACGGATCTAACCAAGGCCAAGGTGGTACTCGACACCAGAGAACTGCAAAAATCACTTTTGTCTGAATTGGCACATACACAAAAATTTTTACTCACATTTGATCGATCAACAAAACTCAGCGGTGAATATATTCAGCTCATACCGCTATCGCATCGAGCAGTTGAGCCAGAGTTTTGTGATCCAACGTTTATGTTCATATTTGTTCATCGAAGAAAACTCAGTGTTGAATATAATCAGAGTCATACCGGCAAACGCATTGTGTTCGATCGCACAAAACTCTGAATTGACTGGACAGCGCATCGAGAGCAATGCCAGAGCATTGTTCTCTCTCTCTCTCTCTCTCTTTCCATATCTGCCAGCAGCGCCTATGCGTCTCTGCAAGAGTTTATTCCAGAGCCGGCCAGCTATAGCTACCAGGAGCCGAAGTCAGTTGTGTTTTTACGCAAACGCGAGCTGAACTCATGATTGTGTGAATCGGTGAACACTGAATTGCAAGTAAAACGGCTTTAGTCTGGAAAGAGCTCTCTTGCTCACCAACACAAGCACCCTTTTTTTCCTCTCCATTTGGCCGGCACTGGTTTATTCAAACGAGGTAATTTTCGCTTACTCTAATCAACCGTCGTTGAGGCAAACGAATAAAACACCCGAAGTGATTGGAATAAAGTCGAACATGATTATAATCAGAGTGGCAACCAAGGTATTGAATAAAACTTATCGGCGAACATGTTGAATATGCAAGTTTGATGCATAGAGCGCAAAGCGAGTTTATTCGGGTATTGATTAATGTTGCAAAGCCGTTCTCTGCTGGACACCATTGTCTGTTTCTCAGAGCACTGTGCCATGTGATGAGGTCCAACCACACGATAGCAAAGTCTCTTATCCAGAGCTAGCCGTACGTGAATCACCGGCTTTCAAGCTGGCTGATTGTAAAGATTCCTCCAAAGCGACATAATGTGATCCATGACTGCGTCATTTATGAAGACAAAGCTATTGATTTTGGCTATAACAACATTAAGAAATCCCTGCCAGCATTTATGCAGATAGCAAAACAGTTTCCTCTCGACAAACTGACCGAGCAAGTGACCAGGCCGGATTCACCGAAGCCATGTCTCATGTATCAAACAGTGTGTGTATCATCGTGGAGAATGAGTATTATGGACCAAATTTGCGTTGCCTCTCAATATTGATGGTGCTAAACGATAGCGTCCAAAAAGATTACTTATGGTGCCAGTAGGAAATCACAGTAGTTAGAGCGAGACGGACATATTTCCCAATTTATCCAGAGAGCGTAAGTGAGAGCGAACAGCTGACCAAATGTATCCAGAGAGAGCGAACAGCTGACTAATTTCTGACAGAAGCGGTGTCGACTGAGCAATTTTGCAGTCTAGATATTCTAGCCTATGGCACAGACAAGGATATCTAGACTGAACGCTTGCGCAGTCAACACCGCTTCTGTCAGAAATTAGTCAGTTGTTCGCTCTCACTTACGCTCTCTGGGTACATTTGCGAATATGGCCGTCTCGCTCTAACCACTGTGATATCCTATATGGCACTATAAAGTATCTAAACAATGTACTATCGCTTACAACAATCAAAATTGAGAGGCAGCGCCAATTTGCTCTCTAATACTCATTGCTCCATGCCTATGGTAACATGATACAATAACTACAGGGTAGCGCAACCGGAAGTGCCTTTTCGCATGCGCGAGAATTTATCGAACCACAGGGCTAAAACACACACTAAATCCAAGGACACTCAGTTGTTACTTACAGCTTTGGACAGCTTTCGATAGAAGGTTCGCACTTCACCAGGAAATCGAGGCGACCATGTCGGTTCGATACAGAAGATTACAACTTTGAGTCCTCGAACCGCGGCGACTGAGAAAATCGAAGCTGCGCAGTGCGCTACCTTGTAGTTATTATATCATGAGCGGTGTATGCAGCATTAAAAATTGTTTTAGTAGTTAAAATTATGAAAGTAAATTCGATTATGATCAAGGCTGCAAACCTCTGAAATTTTGCAGAGGGTTCGGTCCGGGGCGGCACAGTGATCCAAATGGCTTCGCTAGCGGCATTTAATTCAAATTTTGACTTTTGAAAATCCTGCATTTTTTGTTTCCTTCTAATTTGAAATTGTTCAGAGAGCTTAGAAAAGCTTTTACATAAGCTTTCAGATGCAATACTGATCCGCTGAAAGCTTTTAAAGTGACCATATGTCTAGCCAATTGGCTTGCAGAAAATTGCTCAATTCGCTGTAAAAAGCGCAATTACAATTATTCTATTAAAAATCTTTTTGCTTTTATTATTAAAAGGTATGTATTAAATTAAAAAATATGTGAATGACCAGTCTATACATGTGAAGTTCATAAAATGGGTTAGAAGTATGGTGTTTTAGTAGTTTGGTTTTAGTTGCCTACCACCGTCTTCTTTGGAGTATTTGGAAATTGGACAAATTTGGACAAGCCAGTTTGGTTTTTTTTTTTCATAAGTGCGAGTCCTTGTGGTGTAAAATTGTCCAGTATGAAGTGCAACTTTCCGCAATTTCTCAAGATTTTCAACTTATCAGTGGAGATGTCAGTATCAAAGCGTGTCATTTATTTAAGATGGCAGAACGAAAGCACCGAGGCAAAAAAAGCAGGTGATGAATGCGTATGTTTTCGGTACTGTTTTAAAAAAAACATAACATTTTTGTTAGTAGGTGTGCTGAGAGATGGAAGGCGTGTTGAAGAATCAAAAATATTTTTGAGCAATTAGTTCCGAGTGTGAATAATAATAATAGTTTCTTTTTGTTTTGCTTTAAACAAATGTAAACTATTATTAAAAACATAAAACATTTTTTTTTGCACATTTTCAGCAACTTCCGATTAGTATTTTTATGGGATCCATATGATATAATGGCTCAATTCTTGTAAAACTTTCACAGAACATGTAGTTATGCCTATAACTCTTAAGTTCCAAGTTTCGTCGCGATATCTCTTAATTCGCGTTTTATTAATTAAATGGACAAATGTGCGGGGGTTCGAACCCGTTATAAAGTCTAAGGTTCGATTCGCGGACCGGTTCCGGAACCCCTGAACCCTAGGTTTTGGTTCGAACCTCGGTTCGCTTGAACATAAAAGAATAGTTTTGATTTATTAATACTTATTACAAGTTGTGAATTAAACATTAGAATGGTCGCCAAATTAATTACAAATCTATATAAGAGACATCACGCTCTCTTTTTTGTAAATGAAACTAACAAAAGTTTCAAGAAACAACGCAAAAAACGCTTTTTTGAATGCTTCGCATTTCAAATTTAACGGGCACTTCTAAGTTCGCTCAAGCTTTTGCACTTAAAAAGTTTCAGCCCTAAGCTTAAGCATTACCACCAGAAAGATGAAAGCACTCATTGCTTGTCTATTTTTGCTTTCATTGCTTTTAGCAGCTCCCAACTGATCTAAGCAATGATTGTATGGAGAGGCAGTTGGCAATCATGCTTTCTTCAGAGAAAAGCCTACTGAAGAGTCGTTAGGGATAACGATGAAACAGTTCTGTATAGGCAACCAGCTCTTATTGGTGGTACAATGCATAAGTTGTTTACAAGTTGTGAACAAACGCAACTTTTTCGGACCTAGAGCCAGCCAACTCACACTAACTCACACTAATTTTTTTAAATAAAATTCTTTCTTTCGATAATGTAATTTAAATTATCTAATTCATAAGCAGACACAACTTTTGAGAACTGCTTAGTTTAAGTTAAAAAGTGTTATGTCTTTTAGGAGCTGTTCATTTATAATAGCTATTAGAGTAGAATGATCAAACTTAAGTGTTGAAAAGGCTCGTTCGACTGATACCCGAGTTGCTGGAACAGCAAGTTTACTTAAGCCAATATTTTTAAAGTCCTCATTGTTTTCACCTTTCCAGTATTTTAAAACTTTTGTTGATGTACGTTCTCTTGGACAATTTTCGAAAGAAATCTGCAACATATACAGATTCTATATTTGATATATGGGCATTTCCACAGATATGTCAACCGCAGCCAAAAATTTTAAAGTGGTTAAAAACACTATGTTTTATTACATTTTCATGGGGAAACAGTAATATTGAACTAATAAAAGCCAATCGTACATTTATACATAAGCCATTTCGAAATATTCGGATTTACGGCCGCGCTATCGAAATTTTTCTAATTTGGACATTAATTTTGCGCTATTTTTTGAAAGCGACTTCTGTTTTTGTCGCATGCGAATGCATCTGTTTTTTGTAATTATCTTGAAAACGAATAATTGCCCAAAATCAACTGTAGCACCAACTATAATGCTAATCAAGAGCTATAAGTTTCGCCTTTTGTCTAAATAAAATAATTTTTTGGCATATGTTTTTTTTCACTTTGAATGCGTACGAATGTCGCATTCGACATTTGAGAAATGCCCATATGTTTTTTGCTTTCTATTGCTTCCATAATCACAATCAGAAGTTGAGTCATTTAAAGTTGAATTTTAAAAACTCTTATTAAGAGTTTCTTTTTGGATCTTCAGCATGTCAGCAACGTGCTGCTTTGCAACCCTTTTTTGGTCAGAAGTTAACAAAGTTTGAAATCTAAGAACAGTGCAGCCAATATTGGTATTGAACTCATAATAGAAGAACGAAGATTTTAGAACAATTGCTTGACATGAGAATCAAGCGTAATATAAATCACTTGGCTGTTATTGTGAATTCAGCAGCAGCTTTAAAGTTTTATAAATTGGCTGCAGTAAATTACATATTTTTAAACTACGTTCAATTTAGATGTTTTTAGGTGGAGCTCTTTTAAAGAACTCTGAATGCAAAAATCGTTAAGAGTTAGTAAACGTTCTCACATTTTGTAGGTTGAGTTGTATTACATCCTTCATAGTTCCATTCCTTTTCTGCTCTGCAGTTGTCATTTTAAAGTTCTCCTGCTCGAACCATATTCGATCCGTTATCGACGGTGATAGTATAAATCTGACCTAGAGAAATGTTGCAGGATTGGAGAACTTCTTGAATGATAGCAGCCAGATTACAAAGAATTTCTATATTTCCCCGTATGAGTCGTTGGAAAAACTACTTTATTATGTAAACCGAAACGAGTTTTTCGAGAAAGTGGTCCGGTTCGAGGAGTCAAAAGTATTAGGGGTTCGGTTCATGCTCCGGTTCGTCGGACCCAAAAACCCGAACCGAACAGGTTCTTAGGGGTTCGGTTCCGGACCGGTTTGCTGCCTTGATTATGATAAAACCATGTAGAATGAGTATTAGAGATAAAATTTGCGCTACCTCTCAATTTTGCTGGTGCTAAACGATAGTGCCGAAAAAGATACTTTATAGTGCCAGTAGGAAATCAGTGGTTAGAGCGCAACGGACATATTCCCAAATGTATCCAGAGAGCGTAAGTGAGAGCGAAAAGCTGACTAATTTCCGATTGAAGCGGTTTAAGTCTAGATATTCTAGTCTATGATAAAGTCATAATAAGAAGTGAGCGCGCCACAAGATTTTCAATCAAAAAATTGAAGACTTGACATAAAAGCAATCTGACTAATACAAATACTCACTTTATCAGTATATCCACCACATTTTCACATGCCAGCAAGCAATCGCTGTCGCGTCCCACTTTGGCTTCCCATTTGTGATATTCCCTTAAAATTTCATAAACGCCTTTGGCACGCAACACTTCGCGACTTCGTCGCGTTGAGCACAATTGCAGTAAGCACTCCAGCAGCATTTTACGCAGATCTGGATCAGTTTCGCGTGTCTTACTCTCCGGCAGGTACTGTATTAAACCAAAGAGTATTCATTAATCAGTGAAATCTGCATAGCATAATCTCACACTTACCTGCAGCTCAATGGGCAATTTGTCGTTATCCTCATCGCTAAACTCTTCAGGACCGCACAGCGGTTGTAATATGGCTACCAGTATGTTATCCTGCTCATTTAGCACAATATCATGATACACCGCATCGAAGCAGACATTCTTGAGGATGCCAATGGTGCCGCCACGACGCACCACATTCTCCTCAAACGAGGCAAAGGGCAGTAATTTCTCCAACAGTTGATAGCGGGCATGACAGCACAATTCCCTACCACGAGCCACTTGCGTCAAATTGCAGAAAATGGGAGCCAAATAGTGCAGTTTCGACTTCTTCTTATTGTAGTCCAGCTGGGCAAAGGCTTTGGCCAGCATAGGCAATGTTTGCTGATTGCGCTCCAAAATATCCAGAATTTCATGAACCAAAGACTCTACGCGAGTCAAATTGCTTAGGACCATGCTCCAGGCATCGGCCAGTTCGGCCTGTTCGTCGCAAATGTTTGTGGCAGCCAACTCGACCAGGGAAAAGGTCTAAGGAATTCAAATGAGCAGGATAAGGTGGAAAAGAATATGAAGAGCCGTAAAGTCTTTCAATTGGCCAAACAAGTGCAGCCCGTAAGTGCGGCTCTTCATATTCTTTTCCACCTTATCCTGCTCATTTGAATTCCTTAGACCTTTTCCCTGGTCGAGTTGGCTGCCACAAACATTTGCGACGAACAGGCCGAACTGGCCGATGCCTGGAGCATGGTCCTAAGCAATTTGACTCGCGTAGAGTCTTTGGTTCATGAAATTCTGGATATTTTGGAGCGCAATCAGCAAACATTGCCTATGCTGGCCAAAGCCTTTGCCCAGCTGGACTACAATAAGAAGAAGTCGAAACTGCACTATTTGGCTCCCATTTTCTGCAATTTGACGCAAGTGTCTCGTGGTAGGGAATTGTGCTGTCATGCCCGCTATCAACTGTTGGAGAAATTGCTGCCCTTTGCCTCGTTTGAGGAGAATGTGGTGCGTCGTGGCGGCACCATTGGCATCCTCAAGAATGTCTGCTTCGATGCGGTGTATCATGATATTGTGCTAAATGAGCAGGATAACATACTGGTAGCCATATTACAACCGCTGTGCGGTCCTGAAGAGTTTAGCGATGAGGATAACGACAAATTGCCCATTGAGCTGCAGGTAAGTGTGAGATTATGCTATGCAGATTTCACTGATTAATGAATACTCTTTGGTTTAATACAGTACCTGCCGGAGAGTAAGACACGCGAAACTGATCCAGATCTGCGTAAAATGCTGCTGGAGTGCTTACTGCAATTGTGCTCAACGCGACGAAGTCGCGAAGTGTTGCGTGCCAAAGGCGTTTATGAAATTCTAAGGGAATATCACAAATGGGAAGCCAAAGTGGGACGCGACAGCGATTGCTTGCTGGCATGTGAAAATGTGGTGGATATACTGATTAAGTGAGTATTTGTATTAATCAGATTGCTTTTATGTCACGTCTTGAACTTTTTAATTTAAAATCTTGTGCGGCACAAGAGCTCACTTCTTATTATGGCTTTATCATAGACTAGAATATCTAGACTTAAACCGCTTCAATCAGAAATTAGTCAGCTTTTCGCTCTCACTTAAGCTCTCTGGATACATTTGGGAATATGTCCGTTGCGCTCTAACCACTGATTTCCTACTGGCACTATAAAGTATCTTTTTGGGCACTATCGTTTAGCACCAGCAAAATTGAGAGGTAGCGCAAATTTTATCTCTAATACTCATTCTCCATGGCGTTATCATAATCAAGGCAGCAAACCGGTCCGGAACCGAACCCCTAAGAACCTGTTCGGTTCGGGTTTTTGGGTCCGACGAACCGGACCATGAACCGAACCCCTAATACTTTTGACTCCTCGAATCTGAACCCGAACCAGACCACTTTCTCGAAAAATTTGTTTCGATTTACATAATAAAGTAGTTTTTCCAACGACTCATGCGGGGAAATATAGAAATTCCTTGTAATCTGGCTGCTATCATTCAAGAAGTTCTCCAATCCTGCAACTTTTCTCTAGGTCAGATTTATACTATCACCGTCGATAATGGATCGAATATGATTCGAGCAGGATAACTTTTAAATGACAACTGCAGAGCAGAAAAGGAATGGAACTATGAAACTTACTAACTCTTAAAGATTTTTGCATTCAGAGTTCTTTAAAAGAGCTCCACCTAAAAACATCTGAATTGAACGTAGTTTAAAAATATGTAATTTTCTGCAGCCAATTTATAAAACTTTAAAGCTGCTGCTGAATTCACAATAACTGCCAAGTGATTTATATTACGCTTGATTCTCATGTCAAGCAATTGTTCTAAAATCTTCGTTCTTCTATTATGAGTTCAGTACCAATATTGGCTGCAGTGTTCTTTGTTAACTTCTAACCAAAAAAGGGTTGCAAAGCAGCACGTTGCTGACATGCTGAAGATCCAAAAAGAAACTCTTAATGAGAGTTTTTAAAATTCAACTTTAAATGACTTAACTTCTGATTGTGATTATGGAAGCAATAGAAAGCAAAAAACATATGGGCATTTCTCAAATGTCGAATGCGACATTCGTACGCATTCAAAGTGAAAAAAAACATATGCCAAAAAATTATTTTATTTAGACAAAAGGCGAAACTTATAGCTCTTGATTAGCACTATAGTTGGTGCTACAGTTGATTTTGGGCAATTATTCGTTTTCAAGATAATTACAAAAAACAGATGCATTCGCATGCGACAAAAACAGAAGTCGCTTTCAAGGCGAACAGTTTAAACACTGATTTCAGCGGAACCTGAAAGAATATTTTACTGCGACTAATTTTAAAATTTTATGTATTGATGTATCTTAAAAATGTCTTTTATTTGATTCAAAAATGTTAAGTAGTTTATATTTTATTTAATTTTAATCACTGTCGCACGCAACATGTCGCATGCTACATTTTGTTCCATCATACTTTTTATATGGTTTCCATTATAATGCGAAGAAAAAACTTAAAGTTTATTGCAATCACATAGTTTCTCATGGTTTCTTGTGCATTCGATTTTGACCGATTGTACCCTCAGAACGATTTTAGATAGCAAAAGTAAAAGAAATCTATAGGCACTTTTATCAAAAAAATAGCGCAAAATTAATGTCCAAATTAGAAAAATTTCGATAGCGCGGCCGTAAATCCGAATATTTCGAAATGGCTTATGTATAAATGTACGGTTGTCTTTTATTAGTTCAATATTACTGTTTCCCCATGAAAATGTGATAAAACTTAGTGTTTTTAACCACTTTAAAATTTTTGGCTGCGGTTGACATTTCTGTGGAAATGCCTAATATCAAATATAGAATCTGTATATGTTGCAGATTTCTTTCGAAAATTGTCCAAGAGAACGTACATCAACAAAAGTTTTAAAATACTGGAAAGGTGAAAACAATGAGGTCTTAAAAAATATTGCCTTAAGTAAACTTGCTGTTCCAGCAACTCGGGTATCAGTCGAACGAGCCTTTTCAACACTTAAGTTTGATCATTCTACTCTAATAGCTATTATAAATGAACAGCTCCTAAAAGACATAACACTTTTTAACTTAAACTAAGCAGTTCTCAAAAGTTGTGTCTGCTTATGAATTAGATAATTTAAATTACATTATCGAAAGAAAGAATTATATTTAAAAAAATTAGTGTGAGTTAGTGTGAGTTGGCTGTCTCTAGATCCGAAAAAGTTGCGTTTGTTCACAACTTGTAAACAACTTATGCATTGTACCACCAAAAAGAGCTGGTTGCCTATACAGAACTGTTTCATCGTTATCCCTAACGACTCTTCAGTAGGCTTTTCTCTGAAGAAAGCATGATTGCCAACTGCCTCTCCATACAATCATTGCTTAGATCAGTTGGGAACTGCTAAAAGCAATGAAAGCAAAAATAGACAAGCAATGAGTGCTTTCATCTTTCTGGTGGTAATGCTTAAGCTTAGGGCTGAAACTTTTTAAGTGCAAAAGCTTGAGCGAACTTAGAAGTGACCGTTAAAATTGGAACGCGAAGCATTCAAAAAAGCGTTTTTTGCGTTGTTTCTTGAAACTTTTGTTAGTTTCATTTACAAAAAAGAGAGCGTGATGTCTCTTATAAAGATTTGTAATTTATTTGGCGACCTTTCTAATGTTTAATTCACAACTTGTAATAAGTATTAATAAATCAAAACTATTCTTTTATGTTCAAGCGAACCGAGATTCGAACCAAAACCTAGGGTTCAGGGGTTCCAGGAACCGGTCCGCGAATCGAACTTTAGACTTTATAACGGGTTCGAACCCCCGCACAGTGGTCCATTTAATTAATAAAACGCGAATGAAGAGATATCGCGATGAAACTTGGAACTTAAGAGTTATAGGCATAACTACATGTTCTGTGAAAGTTTTACAAGAATTGAGCCATTATATCATATGGATCCCATACAAATACTAATCGGAAGTTGCTGAAAATTTGCAAAAAAATATGTTTTATGTTTATAATAATAGTTTACATTTGTTTAAAGCAAAACAAAAAGAAACTATTATTATTATTCACATTCGGAACTAATTGCTCAAAAATATTTTTGATTCTTCAACATGCCTTCCATCTCTCAGCACACCTGCTAACAAAAATGTTATGTTTTTTTAAAACAGTACCGAAAACATACGCATTCATCACCAACTTTTTTTTGCCTCGGTGCTTTCGTTCTGCCATCTTAAATAAATGACACGCTTTGATACTGACATCTCCACTGATAAGTCGAAAATCTTGAGAAATTGCGGAAAGTTGCACTTCATACTTGACAATTTTACACCACAAGGACTCGTACTTATGAAAAAAAACCAAACTGGCTTGTCCAAATTTGTCCAATTTCCAAATACTCCAAAAAAGACGGGTGGTAGGCAACTAAAACCAAGCTACTAAAACACCATACGTCTAACCCATTTTATGAACTTCACATGTATAGACTGGCCATTCACATATTATTTAATTTAATACATGCCTTTTAATAATAAAAGCAAAAAGATTTTTAATAGAATAATTGTAATTGCGCTTTTTACAGCGAATTTAGCAATTTTCTGCAAGCCAATTGGCTAGAAATATGGTCACTTTAAAAGCTTTCAGCGGATCAGTATTGCATCTGAAAGCTTATGTAAAAGCTTTTCTAAGCTCTCTGAACAATTTCAAATTAGAAGGAAACAAAAAATGCTGGATTTTCAAAAGTCAGAATTTGAATTAAATGCCGCTCGCGAAGCCATTTGGACCACTGTGCCGTCCCGGACCGGACCCTTTGCAAAATTTTAGAGGTTTGCAGCCTTGATCATAATCGAATTTACTTTCATAATTTTAACTACTAAAACAAATTTAAATGCTGCTCATGATATAGTAACCAGAGAACTGCAACGATCAACATTTTTTCGATCATACCCGATCATTGATTCAGATTTTCTGTGACGCAAAACTTTGCTTCAACAAAAATCATATGATCGTTAGTGAGCGTGCTCGAAGCGGACAATCAGTTCGAATCACTCTCGCTTGTTGCGTACATGATCGGGTTTGATCGAACATTTTGTGTGAGCGAACAAAGAACGATCGCGAATGCTGCCTGGCATTCAGTTCGATCACAATCGTGATGGATCGTTCGCGGCCGATTCGGTAGAACTCGAGCTAGTTAAGGCTGGTTATTTCGTCAGTTTTCTGTTGATATTTGTTGGACGGCGAATCGACGAAAAGTATTGCTGACAACATAGCAAATGGCAATTATACTTTATCAGGCCAGCTCAAGGGAAGAAGCTTTATCTGGAACATCCTTACCGAAATAGTAAAACCGTACAGCACTACATTAAAAGAAGAAAGAAAGAAGAAACATGTGTTCCTTAAAATTTTTAATTTTAAGCATTACATTACTTTTGTTCCTTAACATGTTTAAGCATTACACATAAAATAATAATATTAATATAAGAAATATATGAAATATTAGGTTTTTGTTAATTTTATGTATCGCAACTTGTTTCCTTTAAAAACACAAATAAGTACATACAAATTATATACATATTATATGTACATATTTCTCAAAGCAATTTTCGATCTGATTGCTTCACTCACGATCAATTCAATCGCAACATGATCGAAGTCTGAGTTTTCATGCATCGTTCGGATCGATCGTCTTTTTCTGAACGATCAGTTGCAATCATCATGAGCGAACCAAAAAATCAGTCTCGATCACCAAGCAGAGCGATCAAGCCAACTGAATAAGATCGTTTCGTGTTGTGAACGAACCTTGATCGAACATTTTGCTTTAATCCGCTGAGTGGAGTTGCAAAGATTTTGAGCGAGGCTGATTGAGCGTGATCGATCATACTCGTTGCAGCTCTCTGATAGTAACTACAAGGTAGCGCACTGCGCAGCTTCGATTTTCTCAGTCGCCGCGGTTCGAGGACTCAAAGTTGTAATCTTCTGTATCGAACCGACATGGTCGCCTTCGATTTCCTGGTGAAGTGCGAACCTTCTATCGAAAGCTGTCCAAAACTGTAAGTAACAACTGAGTGGCCTTAGATTTTGTGTGTGTTTTATCCCTGTGGTTCGATAAATTCTCGCGCATGCGAAAAGGCACTTCCGGTTGCGCTACCCTGTAGTTATTGTATCATGATACCATAGGCATGGAGCAATGAGTATTATAGAACAAATTGGCGCTGCCTCTCAATTTTGATTGTTGTAAGCGATAGTACATTGTTTAGATACTTTATAGTGCCATATAGGATATCACAGTGGTTAGAGCGAGACGGCCATATTCCCAAATGTACCCAGAGAGCGTAAGTGAGAGCGAACAACTGACTAATTTCTGACAGAAGCGGTGTTGACTGCGCAAGCGTTCAGTCTAGATATCCTTGTCTGTGCCATAGGCTAGAATATCTAGACTGCAAAATTGCTCAGTCGACACCGCTTCTGTCAAAAATTAGTCAGCTGTTCGCTCTCACTTACCATTTACGCTCTCTGGATATTTTTATGGTCAGCTGAAAATTTTTGTGTATGAGCCAATCCAGACAAAAGTGATTTTTGCAGTTCTCTGGTGTCGAGTACCACCTTGGCCTTGGTTAGATCCGTGGCTATGCACTCGATTAGCACGTTCTTGGTTTTAAGCGAGGTCTTCGAATGATTACCATGAATGATGAGCGGCAGTGAGAGAACCACACGATTGGCATCATAGAAAACTGCATAGACGAAAGAGTCAAGAATGATGGGCAAATATTGCTTTAGCTGGGCATGTGAGGCATCTCCTGAGTTTAGTTAAGCGGTTTGAATTTGATTTCCTCTGGCGGCAAATCCTCGTAGCTGAAAGATCCCTGTAACGTGTCTCAAGTCGTGGGTGCCAATGGCTACCAGGGTACGCTTATCCTGCAGATCAATGAAACTGTTGTAGGACTCTTGGGTAAAAGACACATTGCCACAGCATGTGCGTACGTATCTGTGCCGTGGAGGATGTTGCTCAAACCATGGTTTTGAGACGTGATAGTCTAGTAGTCCTGCTGTTTGTTATGTTTTAAATGTGAATATCTTGTCAAATTCAAAGAGAATCATTATCAAATGCAGGCCTTCTAGATTATCATGTCTCATGTATGTATCAAACAATGTGTTTGCAACCTTAAGATTTGCTTTAGTGGTTAAGAAAATGAACTATAGTTCAAATGAACTAAAGTTCAAAAAATGAACTATGTTCCACATTTCGACGGCGATTTCCGTAAAACCGTTCTCATTTCGCTTTGAAATCCTACAACTTTACATACGAAGTGACGACAACATCTCCGGTCACTTGATATTGTTTAGAAATTTTGACTGTTTGAAATCGACTGCTGAAAGCCTAGCGAATTAAAGTCGTCAAATAATTTCAATTTTCTTTCGAACTGATCTAGTAATCTCTGACATATTTGGCACTTCACATATCATCACAGAAAAAAAACAAATTTCAAATGGCTGTTTTTGGGCTGGCTTAAAACCATATTTAATTTTCACCAATTTCTCTAATTTTTCCCCATCTCCACTTATTAACTAATGCATATAAACTATTTGTATCATTTCAGAAAAGAGGATGAAATTGGTCTGGACAATTACAAAGCAATTGAGGTTCCCGCAAAACAATCTGAAAAGTTTGTGCAAGAAGATGCCGCCTATGTGAAGAGTCTCCTAGATTGACCCATTCAGTTTGTATATATATGTTTAGTGTTAATAAAAGAGATGCTAAATTGTGGTGCATTTTCCATATATATTTTTGTATATATATATATGTATATATGCTGTTTTATTCAGAAATTTCTTACATGTTTTGTGGTTGTGTGTGTGCGTGTTGCCCTAGAAAAAGTTGTACGCGCGCGCATTTAAATGCAGGAGAAATAAACTTCAATTCAATCCATTATCTAGTTTCGATCTCAACATTAGGCTTAAGTTTATAGATGTATAAAGGTTTTCTTACTGGCTAAATACATTTGCATTCAAAATGGTTAAGCAATTCGTGTCTTTTGCTGTGGCCATGAAACTTTTTGATGTTCGTTTATACACGTTTTGTTTTGGTCGTTCATTTCTGTGTGAGAGATTTGAAGAATGTTTGTGCATATTTTGATTGAATTGCGTTGCAAGCAAGAGATTTCAGCAAAAAAAGAAAATAGTTTGTACCTTAAAGTTTTTGTCCAAAAACAACTTTTGTGTGAAACTTTTGGTTGATTTTGTATTTGCGGAAACCCTGGCAAGCTCGCTTTGTCTAGAAAAAAGAAAATATATAATTTATTTGATAGTTTTTTTTTTATTAAATGCAATTGCACCTAAATAGTTTGTTAATGAGTTTGGTCCTATGGTTTTTTTTTTTGTTTATTTAACTTTTATATATAGTATTTAACATTTTTTGTTGTTTTGCAAGCTGCTTTTTAATTATGTTAACTTAGAACTGCTTAAGAAAGGGCCTAAGGAAAACTGCAAAAAGACGAACGTCGCCGAAAAGAAATTAGAAAAAACTTCAAAAATTCTTGTTAAATCATAACCAATTCATGGAATTTTACCGATAAGATAAGAGACCATAAATTACAATCAATTTATTTTTATTTTTCCACCAATTCAACATTTATCTTGCCATGCGGTGGCACAAAACTTCATATGCAACGAGCTTGACTTCTTCCGAATCGTAGGGTATATACAGGCAGCCATGCGAGGGATGTAGCTTGCCCACGGTCAAACTGCCAGCATGATAGCCACGTCCCGCATACAAATCCTCGCCATCCACATTCTGACCCACACGCACAGCACCAGGTGGCACCTCACCATTTTCACCCGACAGCCACACATAGTTGTCCCCACTCAGCGCTTCATAGCTCTCCAATTCCACTTCCACGCCAGCATAGCCCACATAGGCCTTACCCTTGTTGGGTATTATTTTGGCGGGCAACATATCATTGCAGTGGAAAGCACGACCAATAAAGATGGCATCACCATCCGAGTCATGACCAGCCGGAATGGCATTTTGTGGCACGGCGCCGTGACTGTAATGTAACCACTGGTGATCTGGAAAGTGGGAGAGGGTTAACGAAAGTTCCACCCAAAGAAAGAGAGAGCTGGCCACTTCTTACCCATAGCGTTCGAGTTTCAAGAATGTACTGAACAATGTCTGGGGTAGCAAGTTTATTAGCCGGAGGCGAATTGTTGAATCTTATCAGCTTATCCGGTCGTACAATCAGCTAAAATAACTGATGATTCAAGCCGGCTGGTAACTCAACAAATAACAAGTAAGAAAGTCGGTCAATCCCGACTGTGACATACTATGTACCTGCAGTAGTAGCTAAAAGCGGCAGCGAACATTCTTTTGGTCATAACTTGAGTATCGTTCATCCTATTTTTATCAATCCTTTGGATTACTAAATATCTCTAAAAGGTACAAACCACCTACCTACAAATCTGTGAGAGATATAACGTTTTTTCCAAATTGCGGGGGCGGGAAGGGGCGTAGCAACAATAGAAAATAAACTTGATCTGCCTGCAAGTACAAGAAGAAGAACAAGACATGTCCCATACATGTCAAACCTTTATCTTTTACCATCTCTGAGATCTGTTTGTTCATACGGACGGACAGACAGACAGACGGACATGGCTATATCGACTCGGCTGTTGATGCTGATCAAGAATACATATACTTTATAGGGTCGGCAATGATTCCTTCTCCCTGTTACATACTTTTGCACAAACTTAATAAACTCTGCGTTCCTTTGGTACAGAGTATAAAAAGTACACACTGAAATATATATTGCCATAGATATGTCACGTATGAGAATGATATGTAAGTTAACGTAACAAAAATACCAACAAAACATAAACCAAAAAAATGTTTGTGTTATCAGTGAAATTTCTTGATCATCATTAAGGAGTTTATGTAATTTCAAAAATTTGTTCCATTGTGATATAAGGTCCGTTTCACATAAAAATGTTATATTAAATATTAAAAAATACACTTTCTTTTAAATAGAATTTTCTCTGTAGTTTGTAAGTTTATGTGGTAGATAGCTTTTATGGGAAATTGACCACAATATATGTATTTATAAGTCAAAACATACAATGAAACGCTGAAATGGGAAGTCCTAACCCACCCTAGCCGAGATAATGCCCCTTCCTACTACTATTTGTTTTCATTGATGACGCATGCCCTTGAGGATCAGCACCGAATTTATGAGAAGTCAAACTTGACTAATGTACTCCGTGTTGCTAACCTCTAGTTGCTGTATATGTGAATGCGATTGTCCTCTAGTCCTCTACTTCGTACTACGTTTACGTATGTATATTTCTATATGTTCATCATGATTTGAATTCTTAGAATTAGGGAATCAAACCGGAGCCATATACATGAACTGACTAAAGCACTGAAACGGAATCGATATTTTTAA
>JBAMBO010003395.1:0-24515 GCA_037044535.1 Lordiphosa magnipectinata
TTGGAGCACTAACTGTATTCCCAATTTCGGCTACAATAGCCTTCGATGACTTAAATGGGTTCTTTTTGCTCAAAGTTACTATGTAGTGGTCAAGGGTTTCTGTTGTTTTTTGTGGCCTTCCACGGGTTTCCTGACTTGGTTTTCTTTCTAATGCATTTTTAACAAAATTATGAGACCTGTTCATTAATTTGGCGATGGCTCGTAAAGATTTGCCTTCTTTTCCCAGACTAAGAACCAATCGAGCTTCTTCTTTAGTACAATGAGAATTTCGACCCATTTTTTCTAAAAAAAAATAATTATTTAATTCTCTGCATTGACAGGAGCTGTACTTAATTTACCTTTAGTTACCAAAAGATCACTGTTTACAAAATTATTCACTTGATACTTGTGAGAAACGGAGACTGTACCTATTATTATGATCCGGCGAAATGTGTGGGGGACTCGCAATTTATAGAAAAGCTTTGATATACGGGGCAGCTCCTCTTTCAACTCTTTGTCACAGTGTGGCCAGACATTGACAACAACAAAAAACTAAAAATTAAGAAGTTGTCAACACTAAAAGTACGAAAAAACCATCTATAATTAAAAAATTCCGGTGTGTACCTATTAATATGATCAGGTGTGTATTTTCGATTTAGGAAAATCCGGACAATTTTTGTAAGTAATAATTATTTCCTCCGTTTGACTTGACTGTATAGTTACTCCTAGAAAAAAATTAAATTGATATGTTAAAAATTTCAAATCGATATTATTTAACATATCATTATTACATTCTGAAACTATTTAATATCAATTAAAGTAAATGATATTATTTTGGATCAGAAAGATATTATTTTCTTGCCAAATGAAATGAAAACTTGAAATTTTTGAAAAGTTCATTTTAATTAGGTGAATATCAAAATGAATTGTGTAGAATTCCCTGTCGCTTACAACTACGGTTGTTGTTTTGAGTCTAAATTGGCTATTTTCGGGTTGAAAATTGAAATAAAACTAAATAACATTTGAAATCTATGAGCCTTATAAAACTTAGAGAGTAATAAATTTTGATTCCGATATACCAAATCTCTTTGCACATTTCTTTGCGAATTTTTGATATTTAAGAAGATAACCACCATTTCAGCAAGGCTGACTGAAATGCAATGGGACAAGAACGCAGATTTTTCTATGCTCTGAGTGGCATAAAGCAAACCACTTTTTCAGAAACATTTCCCCATAAACTATTCCCCTTAAATTTTGTTCAGTTTTGATAACATTAATTTTTGCCTAAAAAAATAGGAAAAACTTCCTTCAGTCCATTGTCCGCCCCGAAAAGTATGCTTTGAATTACGAGTGCCTGCCATGCCTCCCTCCACGACAGCCAATTTCAATCAAGCCAGCAGCATCCTCTCGAAACACACACAAAACCCATATATCCCTTATTTCAATAAGTAGCAAATCAACTGGCGGATATGGAGCAGCATGACCCTGCTACGGTCCCGTAATCCACATCCGTGGGAGTAACGAGCAACATTAAAGCCACTCACCTGTATGAGGATTTGGAAAAGCGCGACATCGTTTGCCGTTTTGCCATTTAGCGACAGTTTGCCGCCGTCATCAACAAGAGATCAAGTTGCCATTGAACCCGGCGGGGCAGGAGGCTGAAGGCAGCAGCCGGCTGATGGCGACGCACTCAAACGGAAATTGAATTGAGCAATTGTAAATGTGTGGCCCTCCCGTTTGTCAATTGCCGCAACATATCAAATGATTTGCTTCCAAATGATTTGATTTGAATTGAATTGACTGGCAGCCGAGAAGCCACTTGATTTCTTTTGGCTCCATGACTTTATGGGGACATATGTACAAACATATTGGTTGCCGTTTTGTTTGCGGGGAAATTTGCGAAATTTGTCTAGGCTTCAACCGCGAGCAACGCGCCTAATGAATTTCATTTCAATTTAGTGAAACGCCAAACCAATTTGTAAGTCGTGCGTCACAGACACATACACATACACACACACACTGGCACACCATCAGAGCGGAGGTGATGTTTATAGTGTTTGCGGTTAATTAATTCACATTTACACCTGTTGGCGGCATTCAGACAGCCACACAGCAAGCCTGAGCCCCCCCTTAATGGTGCCACTTCACACTGAGTCATTCATGAACAGTTCATATGCTGCACATTAACTACAAAAACAATGACGATGATGTTAATTGCAGACGGAATGAGTAGGTGGGAGGGTGAGTAAGGGAGTTTATCAATGTGAGTGAAACCCTCAGATTTCCATATTCTTATGCTCATTACAAACGTCACTTATCTAGATTTAATAACGGCCTGAGATGGACTATCTTGAGGTTTGCATACATTTTCTATCTTGTAAGTAGTGTCCTGTTCAGCCAGCTTCTCTGCCGACTTGTTTCCCTCAATATTGGATTCAGACTTTCGGACTGGATAATTAAAATATCGTGAGAAGATATATAATTTATCCATATAATTTAAGATTGATCTTAAATTTTCCAATCGAAATGTTTCTGTAAATCGTCCAAGGGATATGAAAAAACTATCCATCCCAAATGAATCTATGCTCAGGGAGTCGAATTAAGATTTGCAGAATAGTTCGGCAGAAAAAACTCCCAGCCTCACATTCTAATCGACCTTAAAGGCTATCCACTAGGGCGGGTCAATAAAAAAAATGTGGTAGCGTCCACCAGAATCGAAATTTACAAAGAATTCTAAGAAAATTTCACCATGAAACTATGTGTTTAAAACAGTGGTGTCCAAACTCACACAATCAAACATTGCGCTTGTGTGCTTAGCAGCGAAACACGAAGTAGACGTCACAACAAACAAATGCCTCGTGAAGTAAAACAAAAAGCCGCATCGTAAGAGAGCAAGCCGCCGAGCGTGCTATTTATAGAACACACGTATTCTCTCTCTCTCTATACGTGTGTCGGCTGTGCCGCCGGCAGAATTATAAGATCCTATCCCATGGCAATTTGGACACCACTGGTATAATATCAGTTCATAGCTCTCGCTGAGAAGAATGAAGATTTCAGGTTGAGGTATTTAAGGTATTTAAAAAAAAATATCACATTTTCCAATCATGTTGGGCTCAATTCAAATTCATATTTTTACAACAAATTTTACAAATATTTTTTGTTTTTAATTAACCAAACCACTGAATTATATAATTTGATTTTAAATACATCGGTATATAAACTTTTATAATGTAATTAGACAATATTTTTAAAAAGTTACTCTCCATGTATAATATGGCTTATACCCTTGTTCTAGAGGTCATCCGCTGGATGATCTAAATAACCTCATTCTTTCTGTCCTCATCCACGACGGATGATCAAGACGCTGTCACAACATATAGTTATTTTCCGCTAAAGCCGGGTATCCAGCACCGCGGAAACTAAAAATTCCTGGCAAACTTCATATAAAAAAAACTGTGCCAGGAATTTTTAGTTTATCTTTTCGTTGCTCGAGTATCCAGCAACATGATCGAAACCCACAGTTTCTTATCGATGTTTGGCCTATCGATAGCGCGTGTGGATCGAGAGAACAGCTGATACACAGCTCAGGAATATATTGGTTACAATTATTTTGGACGTGATGAGCGAAAATTTGGCGGGAATGCTTTTGTGTTTTTGTTATGAGCTGTCATCTTGTTGGGGAAAGATTGGTAGGGGATGGTGCCAAGGGGACACTTATGCCAAATTGCTGAGGCGGCCCGAGAGTATGTCCTCCATGGACACAAAGGTCGATGGGATGTCGTAGATTGAGACGACTTCTGAGACTGTTTGGTAGCGATGCGACTGAGTGGGCAGCAGTGCAAGTCTACGGTGTGGAGTGGGCACAACCAGTCGGGTCTTAATGATAAACCTGCTCTGATGTGTGCATACATATTGATTTGGGCATGCTTCACATGGCCAAGAGCCGTTCAAATCGCGGTATTTAGTTGTATGCCTCACATACCAGGAACCTTACATAAAAGACCCTAGTTTATTGAGGGCAGTGGAGCATTCGGTACCGGGATCCCCTGTTCCAGTAAGGCATGTAAATCAAGGATTTTGGATCGCAACGAAATACCGCTGCCGAGGCTTGAGGAGCCAATCGAGCTCCTACGCCTTAGCTGCGAACCGTTGCTGCTGCAGACACATGGGACATTCCTGGTCAAGCGGTGGTCCAGAGTCACGCCAAGTTATTTAACCGCGGTATCCGTATATGGGAATCTTGATCCTAGATCGAGTAACTGTATCCGGGCAACTTATCCGATCGTCTTGACCTTTGAGCGATCATAACTGCTACTTTGTTCCTGTTGCGCAGCATAATTAAACTATTTTTGAAAAAAAAACACTTTCAACTTTTGTTTGTAAACAAAACAAAACAGCTGACTACCAGTGTGGCCGTTTCTGTATTTGGTCTCTTTGACTTATATATGGGCTCAACGAATAATTTATGTGGATGCTAAATTTATTATGTGCAATTTAGCGAGCTCCACATAAATTATTAGTGAGCCCATATATAAGTCAAAGAGGCCAAATACAGAAACGGCCACACTGGTAGTCAGCTGTTTTGTTTTGTTTACAAACAAAAGTTGAAAGTGTTTTTTTTCCAAAAGCACTTTTGATGCTTGAGTCAAAGTTGGTTGAATATGCATCTTTTGTAGGAATGCTGCTATCGTCTCCAGGACGGCGGCTCGGAGTATCCGCAAATCATGGATTTGGGCTGTGCCATCATTTTGGCTCTCAAGTGAAACGCAATGCTAAAGATTGGAAAATATATTTTTAGTTTTCATACAAAATTATTGTTTTATTATTCAAAATCCTCCTCCTGGCGTTCACGTTTGACAGCCACGCCCACACCGCTGGAGCTGGCAATGCTGCCCACTGCAGTCGCATCGCTATCCAACTCTATTTTTAGCTGGTCCGCGGTGGTGGTAAACTGGATGACCGGGTTTGGATGTCACCACCTGTTTGTTTGGCATCCACCGAGTGCGGAAGCTTACGTCCGTTGGCATAGGAGACGATTTTAGGGGTATGGCACTCCAGTGCTGATTTCGTAACTTTCTTGGGCTGATTTGTGGCCCTTAGCTAATAGTTTCCTCACGATTGAATCTCTCGGTGCGTTTTCTTTTGGGTTCATGTTTCCCGTGCATTGTCGATTTTGACGTCAAAAAAATGAGCTGCTTATATTTCCGCCATGGCATCAGCTGTTCATTCAATCCACTCACAACCCACACCGCTATCGATACGTCAACTATCGATAGGCCAATCGTCTATTTATTTAGCGCGTCTCAGAATACTGAAACGAAATTCCGCCGCGGAAAGTTTCCGCCACTGTTTTTTTTATATGGAGTGCGTCATAAAAATTTATTTTCCGCGCTTCTCAGAACAGGCCTTTAAAGGCAAGATTTTCTATCGATATGCTATCGAAGTTGCCAATCGTCACCAATAGGAACAGCTGCTCTGTCCATGGCGTTGCCATAGGCGGATAGTGTTCTAATTCAGTGGGTAGGGTTTTAGCACAAGGGGGTAGAAGTGAATGGACCCCGACAACCGCTGTGCATGGCCAAGGCAAACGGAAAGTGTTTTATTCAATGTTTTAAAATGTTTAAATGCAGTAATATTTCTTATGTATGAATCCCGCAAACTATCTTTATCGTGGTGGGACTACCAGGAGAGCATGCTGCTTGACATGTGGATGAACGAACTTTGATTTACAATTAGCAATTCAATATGACAATTCAACCAGCTGTAATGTAAACCACATTCGTTAGTGGAACAATGAAACATCCTCTTTTTTAAGAATGTGATGTGATGATATTCGGCAGTGGAACAAGGGTATTATTGGTATTTCTCAGCTATTCAGAACATTTTGTAGTACGGTCACTCTTTCTACTGCTTGCATTGCAATACGCGAGAAAATTTTCTTGCAATGATTTATCGCGATTTTCGAGGACGTAAGAAGGACCTTAATATGATCGTAACAGGCATAATGGTTTACAATAAAACAGCTACCGACTATATGGTTGCTCCCAAATCAGTCAAGTCCAACACAAACTGCCATGATTGCAGATTTTGCAGGACTTAAAACATAAACTATGGTTCCATTTACTAATTATTTGATCAAATATGGCCGAGAAGTTAGCCAATTTGGCCAATTTAACCAAATTTTCATAAAAATTTCCTAAAAATTTGTCAAATTATGTGCCTGTGTGAACTAAGCTTAAATAAAATAAGAATAAGCAACTATCACAGTGACAATTGATGTGTTGTTCGACTTGCATTCTTCACTTGGGACCCAATGATCCTTTTTTCTTCGCCCGCAAAATGTTCAATTGTATTTTTCGATGTACAGGGCAACGATTTTTGCCCAAAGGTCTCTACGGACTTGCGAAGTAAGTAATTTAGCTTAGTTCGTCGTATATTTCGTCAACGTGGAACATAAATCTAGTGTGACCAGACTTAAGACAAAATAACGCGTTTTTAATTATACCCTTTACTTGATTTAAAAGGGTGTAAAGAATATATTTACATATTCCTGATCAGCATCAATAGCAGAGTCGATGTAGCCATGTCCATCTATCTGTTTCCCTTGCGTCCGTATGAACACCAAGATCTTAGAGACTAAAACCAAATTTGATATGTAAACTCCTATTGTCTGCACACAGATAAAGTTTATTTCCCGCCCCGCAATAAAAAATGTTGAAATAACTCTTACATATTATATTTGCAACATATTATTAATTTGTTACCTTTAATATTCAGTTACTGTGTAATATTTTATCTCAGTCACAGTGACTCGATCACAGGAACGCCAAAAATCACTAAGTGGTAGCCCTGTGTATAGCTGAACCATAAGTGTTGGAAAATGAAGCTTTGGTTGCATTGTGTACAAATCCAAATCGACGAATCATTTCAATAAAGCATGTCTGATTCAGAGGACTCGACCAGCTCCAGCGGATCTACCAGCCAGGACAGCCTAAGTGACAGCGATTCCGAAGAATCAAGTGCCAATGGCAGCCCCAGCGAGCACTCTGTTGATGCATTAAATAAAGCATTAAATGCTATTGCTTACTCGCCAATCAGCCCCTTTTCATCAAACTTCGACAGCTTGAGTACAATATCTGCCGAAGAATTGATTGCCAATGACGGCCCCAGAGAGAACTCCGTTGAGGCGACAGCATCAAATGCTATTGTCTACTCGCCAATCAGCTCAGATTCATCAAACCACGACAGCTTGAGCACAATATCTGCCGAAGAATCATTGAATTACCAAAATAACTCGAAACTCTCAAGCCCCAAGACCAACAGCTTCCTCTCCAACTCATCGAAGGACGTATATGCTGCTGATGGGAAACAGGCTGGATCTACGAACGATGTTCCACTGCGTGAATCATTGCAGCGTCGCAGGCCACGTTCTCCCTCCGTCTCTGATTCAACGACTGCCAAACGCCTACGTGACTCTCTGCCGGATAAGGCCTATATGTGCCCCAACTGTTTTGAGTGGACGGCACACCGTGATCCAGTTTTTACAAAATGCGGCCATGTTTACTGTCAGATCTGCATCGACGAAGTCTTACGCACCACTCACAACTGTACATTGTGTAACACCTATTTGACAATCATGGACATTCAGTCGTCTTTAAGTCAAGAGCTCCCTCAAATTGTTTTTTTTAGTATTTCGGCAACTTCTGTGAAGACCAAAAATTTACAACTTTACAGAATTATATATATAAATTATATTAATTAATTATATAAATTAAATCAGAGTTTAAAAGTTTTTAAAAAGTTTTCCCAGGGAAGTCTGCTGTTGACTGCATGAAGCCTGATCGCAATGCCAAAATCCAGCAATCCCGTGATAAGCTAACTCTGTAATTTGTAATATTCGCTAACTGTCAATGAATCTGAATCCCTATGGTATCTTATCTCCAAAGTTTATCGCTAGTCCAGCGCGAATGGAGAATATGGCGCTGGTTTCAATTTTAAAAAGGGTTCAAGCGCTAAAAACCTCGGCGTTAACTTATAGCCTATTTCCACCAAAGAAATGAAGCTTCATTTCTAGAAATGACAAGAAATGAAGAAAATGATATCATTTCTTCCATACAAATTGTTGTTGCATTTTGCCCTTCATTTCCTTCATTTCTCAAAAATGATGGCATTCCCCACGAAGGAATTTGGTATTTTTTATAAAAGTACTCGCTACTACTCGGCACTACTCGTTACTCTCTGGAAATAGAAAGTGTCATCACCAATAAACTAATGATTTGAATTTAAAAATAAGGCGCAATTTTGTTTATAATATAATTTAGTCAAAATAAGTTGTGTATATAGCTTTCTGCTGATTATTCAGGGCGTTAACAATGCGTTCGCCCAGGGTAATTGCTTTCCTGCCGGGTATGTCTTTTTTTGGGTAAATATTGCAAAAACTCCCCGTGAGTTTGAAAGTGGCGCCTGTTGTTTAAATCAAACCATTCAGCTGTTTTTGTCAACGTGGCATTGCGAATATCAAAATGATAGAGATTTGTCAATGGAAACAGCATCATTTTTAGAAATGAAAATGATAAGAAATGAAGCCAGTGGAAATAGGCTATTACTGTCGAATCTGACATTTAGCTTGACACAATCTGCAGAACACAATCGGAGAACATAAAGGAATGCCCTTTGCATCCATCCTAGCAGTGGGACTGCACGACTTTGTTAATTAGATAACACAATGCAGAGAAGCTTAATTTCAAGTTTAAGGCTGTCTAAGCACTTTTTCTCTCCTGAAGGTCTTCAGAAAACGGTGTTCGGCGGTGACCACGATTTCTCAGATTTATAATCTGAAATCTAAAAACTATTTTCCGTGAAAATTTCCACGTAAAATTAAATAAAAATTTATATAATAATCCGAATTCGTATTCCTTATATTAATACCTGAGGAATATATCTGAACCGATCGGTTCAGCCGTTTCCTAGAAATCGTGGTCACCGTCTTTGAAAACACAGTTTTGAGATGTGCGTGTAACTTCGAAAATATTTGGCGGATTGTCTTGAAATTTGTGGGTACTTAAATATATGCACATTGAGAAAATGCCAAAAATCGATTTTTTGAAAATTCTAATTGCGTATAACCAACCCCTCAAGGATCGAAGTTCGAGATTTTTTCTGAACCTTGGTTTGGCCCAAGTCTCCGTCTAACAAGTTCTACTCACAAATGTATATACGAATCACCAGGGACCGAAAAAAGTCTTATTTTTAATTTTTTTTTTGATCTAAAAAATCATTGGTAAGGAATAATCGGACAAACGTTTGGAATATACCAAAATGATCCTTAGCCAAAGGACTATAGAAATCCTGCAAGATTTTTATCCAAGTAATTTTTGGGAATTATATTTTGAGTTTTATTAATTACTCAAATATACTTTTTACGTTACTTTGTAACGTATAGAAGAAGGAAGCATCTCCGATCACACAAACAATATATATTCTTGATCAGCATGATCAGCTGAGTTGATATAGCCATGTCCGTCTGCTCGTCCGTCAGTTTTAAAGCTACCTTAACCAAACTTTGCTCGCAGCCTCGTAGCTCGCAGGCCGGATCGGATGACTATAGCATATACACACCTGATCATATTAATAGGTACACACATCAACTCTGACTTTAAGGTAACAGAAAACAGTTTTATTCATTGTTTCAAACTTAAAATTTGTTCTCATTGGTTCTTAAACTATTTGTTTTTAATAAAATAAACTTAATTGTAACATAGAACATTGTTTGATAATTGTAACATCAGATACATACGTTTTCAGTGTGATCATAATAATAGGTACACTTCATGTGTTGGTAAGAAAAAAAATTTTTATTTCCATTTTGTGTTCTTTTTTTTAGGTAAATTAGTATTTCCTAAGTTAGTATCCAGTGTATCCACCTCTATTTTTGGCCACTACTGCTATTCTTGTTGGCATACTTTTAATAAGAGCCTGGCAGGTCTCTACTGGTGTCTCATACCACAGTTTTTGGACACCTTCCCATAGTTGTTGTTTATTTGAAAATGAATGCTTTGCCAATTTCTTTTTTAAGTCTCCCCACAAGTTTTCAATGGGGTTAAGGTCGGGGGATTGGCTTGGCCACTTCAGAACGTCAACTTTTTGGTCCTCGAAAAATTTAGATAACAGCCTTGATGTGTGTTTAGGATCATTATCTTGCTGAAATACCCAACGTTATGGCATATTTTCCTCAGCATACGGTACCATAACTGTTTTCAATATGGATTTGTACTCTTCAGTATTCATTTTGTTCGTAGTCTGATAAATTGGACCTACGCCGTACCAGGAGAAGCAACCCCATACCATTATATTGCCACCTCCATGTTTAACTGTTTTTTTTTGTAAACCGTGGATGGAATTCCTTTCCATTAGGGCGTCGAACATTCCTTTCACAGTCATTCCCAAACAAATTAATCTTGGTTTCATCGCTCCATAATATGTTTCTCCATTTTTTCTCTTCGGTGCATCCTACCCAGTCTTTGTGGTCCCTTGCAAAAGTTTGCCTCATGGTGATATTTTTTTTGCGCATAAGTGGGACTTTTCTGGCAATTCTTCCTGAAAGGTTGGCATCTTGTAGTCGTCTTCGGATAGTTGGAGCACTAACTGAATTCCCAATTTCGGCTGCAATAGCCTTCGATGACTTAAATGGGTCCTTTTTGCTCAAAGTTACTATGTAGTGGTCAAGGGTTTCTGTTGTTTTTTGTGGCCTTCCACGTGTTTCTTGTCTTGGTTTTCTTTCTAATGCATTTTTAACTAAATTATGAGGCCTGTTCATTAATTTGGCGATGGCTCGTAAAGATTTGCCTTCTTTTCTCAGACTAAGAACCAATCCAAATTCTTCTTTAGTACAATGAAAATTTCGACCCATTTTTTCTAAAAAAAATAATTATTTAATTCTCTGTATCGTAATTATAATTAATTTACCTTTAGATACCAAAAGATCACTGATTACAAAATTATTCACTTGATACTTGTGAGAAACCGGAGACTGTACCTATTATTATGATCCGGCGAAATGTGTGGTGGACTCGCAATTTATAGAAAAGCTTTGATATACGGGGCAACCCCTCTTTCAACTCTTTGTCACAGTGTGGCCAGACATTGACAAAAACAAATAACCAAAAATTAAAAAGTTGTCAACACTAAAAGTACGAAAAAACCATCTATAATTAACAAATTCCGGTGTGTACCCATTAATATGATCAGGTGTGTAGCTGCCATAGGAACTATTGGTCGAAAAAGTAGTTTTAGTTAGAAAAACTTTTTTGTCTTCAACTCAAACGTGCCCAAACCGTATTTCTAAGTTTTCTATGCTGTCACATAATTCCACCAAGTTTTTTAAAAATCGGGATATGTCTGAAAAAAAGTCTTAGGAGTAAAATCTTTTTTCTTTTCAATGATCAATATTATATGCTATCACACAATTCTGCCAAGTTTTATCCAAATCGGATGACTATAGCATATAGCTGCCATAGGAACTATAGGTCGAAAAAGAAGTTCTAGTGAGAAAAACTTTTTGTTTTCAATAGTAGCGTCTTTTTACCTACCAGTTGTGAATATTATCTGTTTCCACACAATTTTGAGGAGTTTGGTCCAAATCGGATGAATATATCATATAGCTGCCATATAACAAACAGGCAAGCAAATGCTTAATGTAGTGGCCCCATCAAGCTGCAAGGGTATATAAATTTTGGTGGAGCCGAAGTTAACGTTCCTCTAGTTTTTTGATATTTGATTTCTTGAGCGGAAAAACAAACAGTAAACTCGAAAATTTTCATAATTCAAAGTTTAAAGACAATCTGATGCTAAACTGGCAAACAGCTTGTAATATTATTAGTTTCATGCAAGGGGTACAAAGCTTTAAAAGGGTATAACTCTGGAACGGTGAGGGCAAATTGAAATGTTTTAAAATTTACCCATCTTTTCAACCGCATCACTAGTTTTTTTGATTTTCATAGAAATTTTAAGAGTTATGATGCGTTAGTTACAAAATTTACGAAAAAAATGTAACATTTGCTACCTAAATGTGCAAAAGCATAGCCAAAACTTATCGTTTATGCTCATAAAAGTAAAATTTGGACATTTTTCTTTAAAAATGCTGATTTGAAAAGAAAAGGTAGGAAAAAATTCAACATGCGCGACCTTTAACGTTTTCCGAAAAATCTGAAAAAAAAACTCAAAAATACTTACCCCTATAAGCTCTCAGAAAATGCCTGAGCAAAAACCAAAATCTTTTTTGGGACAATCTAAGCAGCTCCACGCTCTCAGCAATTGATTTTGTCATACACAAAGGTTTAAATCTGAATAACCTCCCAGTTCCTGAGGAATACGAACTCTCCTCGGATCACATCCCATTCATTGCTACACTAAATGGCTCGTCTAGATCAAATCCAGTCAGAAGACATATCCTCTCGACTGGATCAAACATAAAGCGCTTTAAGCAGGACTTGAATGCAAACCTCAACCTGAACATGGAGTTACAGTCTCCAGAGGACATTGAAGAAGCGCTCAAAAAATATCAGGCTCGCAGGTTCAGCACGCACCCAAACTACATCCAGCTGAGGCCAAAGAGTACCAGAGATCCAAGAATTGATCGCATGTATAAAAAAGTCACCAACAGGGTAAAAAAGATGCTAGCCATTCTCAAGCAAACCAAGACGGATCCATACCTAGAACAAGCCAGCTCGGATATGAGTACCAACCATAGTTGGAAACCTTTGGAAACTCACAAAAAGATATAAGAGACAAGTAAACCCAAGTTTTGCTCTTTTGATGCCAGATGGATCGTGGGCAAGAACAGCAAAAGAAAGGGCAGCTAACCTGTCTGAACGATTCAAACCCCTGAACAAAGCGAAAGCACGCAGAATACAACAATAAATGTATTTATGTAAAATGATATAAATATTTGAATAATTTATTGGTGCAAAAAAAACCAACTAAAATATCAACAAAGATATGCCCATAATAGGTTTACCGACTCGGCAAGAAAATATACCGAAAATCGAAAATAATGGGGATTCACCAGCTCTGAAAAAAACAAATACACCGAAAAAGCCAAGTACTCCAGTCACTGGCATAAGGCTGAAATTGCCCAATTTGCTTCCAATAAACCGAAATACCACATATCCAATGGCCCTCGACAATTTGGTTGACAACATGCCAAGCACTTCGAAAAACATAGCAAATCGGCATTTGATATATTATTCGAAGTACTTGGCTTGTTGTCAAGCAAATCGTGGAGTGCCGTTGGATTTGTTATATTTCGGTTTATTGGAAGAAATTTGGCCAAATTCGGCCTTATGCCAGTGACTGGAGTAGTTGGCTTATTCGGTGTATTTGTTTTTTCAGAGCTGGTAAATCCCCATTATTTCCGATTTTCGGTATATAATCTAGCCAAGTCTGTAAACCTAGTAATGGCATATCTTTGTTGACCAGCATCGGCTATGGGTCGACCAGCTTAATTGGTCGTCGCTCCAGCTTTTGCCTTGGATGTACATGCTTTCGATGAAGGTTTCTTAGACTTCGTAACTCCCAAGGCCTTGGGGATGGTTTTTTCCTTTGTTACAGCTTGGGTTTTAGCAGTCGGTACCTTACGTTTACCCTTGGTAGTCGTGCCCTCCTCAGTTATGGCTGCATCTTTTGGCTCTGAGGGCGGACTTTGCGCCCTTTTGGTACTTGGCAACGACAATGGAGTATTGGCAAATGAAGGCTTTTTTAGAGGGACAACCACCTTTATTCTGGGAGTGGGACTCTCATTTTGTGGATTCGCCATTGCATACATCCAGTTGGCATACTGCCAGTTAGCATCCGCATCCAAATGATTCTTCCGCAAATCTCCAATTTTAGTCCTGCCATCCAAATCCGTATAGCTACATGAATCCATGAGCTTATCCAAGGCCTGAACTGTAGGGCAATAGACATGAACATTGCATATATATATATATGAGAAAGCGTTATTTCTTACTGTAAGCCACGTCCAAAAGAGAACGGCGAGCAGCCGGTTCGCAATCAACATCCTCCGATTCAAGCAAATTGTCAATGAAATCCAGATACATTTTATTCTTTCTTTCAGCAAGACTCGAATGAAAAAGAAAAAATGTTTACATTTTTTTTAACACATGGAAAAAAGGGTTGTCGCACATAATTTAATTGCGAAACTCTATTGGTGAAAACAGTGAAGTTGATACATCGATAACAAATCACGAGAAGTCACAATTAATAAAAAAAACAAAAGTGCGCCAAAATAGCAGTGGTATTCCTGAAAGTGATTAAGATTTTGTTTAGATTTACAAAATGTCGATTGTGTCTACTTTGGAGCAAATGCTCCAAAATGGATCTATTTTTTTTCGTTGGAGCACTGGATCCATTTTTTGCCAAAAGGAGCTTTTTTTTAGCATGGCACACAATTTGATCATTAGTTCAAAAGAACAAATTTAAAACTGAAGTTTGTATAAAACTGAGGAATGTATAGAATTGAACCATTATATAAGTAAATATCGACAAAAATGCAATCCTAGCAGTAAAGATTATTTAAATATGTATGAAAAAAGCCCTTTTGAAGCCACATTATTTACTTTGTTTTTGTTTTAGCACTATTGCAACAGCTACCTGCGAATTTCGTATAGAATGGCTGGACAAGATTTCATTGACGAAAAATTAAAATAGTCGACCATTTCGTGTTACTTGTGCAAATTTTGCTTTTAATCATTTAAAAACCTTCAACCTTCCTGTTTAGGAATCACACAAAAAACAAAAAAATTTAACAAAATCATGCGAAATTGGAAATTTTTAATACAGGAAAACCAAAGCTTATTGAGCAAGTCCGTATCGCCAAGTATGCACTCATTATGTTTCCTGTAATTCACAATCTGCCATTCTTATTAAGGGTACCGCCTACATTAGGAGGCCAAAATCAAGCACTTTTTCATGATTTTTTATCAAACAAGGTACAGCACGGATCGTTTTGAATTTTTAACTGTTTATTGTGTATATCTATATTTTCTTCTCCACGGCGTACACGATACCGCCTCATAGAACCATCTGAAACAAAAATGTATAGAAATCTTTTTTGTAGCTTATGAGTATACCTTCTATGTGAACTAAGAAAAAACATTATTTTGTTGAAATTAATAAAAAAAAGTCCCTGTTCAAACAAAAAAGTTGATTTTTTTCGGAAAATGTCCACTTTATTTTGTTAATAACTATTTTTCAGCGAGAATTTAAATCGAACTCTTTAGTTCACATAGAAGACAATTTAATAAGCTTCAATTTAAAAAAAAAAACAAGTCGATCCGTTGAGTAGTTTTTCTTTAATCGTGTACGCCATTTTGAAAAACGTCGTTTCGAGAAAAACGCGTTCAAAGTTTTCGGACCCGAAAAATAGTTGATTAAAACTTATTATCGTTTATTTACCTGCAGTTTTCGATCAATCTGCTATCCCCGGTCCATATAGAAGTCCCTCCTCATCTTCATATAGTTCGTTTAATTCAATTTGTTGTTGTTTTTGAATCTTTGCTGTTGCGAGTCCGACCGATCTGCTTCGACGGTTTTCACTCCTCGTGCGCTCTTCGTCGACCCTGGACGCGACTTCTCGATTTATTTCGTAGCCAGTGTTTCGCAATGGTCCGGAATCAATCAGTCGAGTTCCACATGCGCACTTCACAGCAATTTTGAAACCGAGACCGCGAGTTCCCGTTTCTTCAAAATTCAAGTTTTTCTTGAATATTTTGCATATAGCCAGTTCGCTAATAGCAGAAAAAACGGTAATGAACTCGATTATTCTATAAAAATGCGTGAGTTTTACACACACATCTTCTTGGGACGCCGTTTCTAATTTTCGAGCAGACGCGCTCTGTCCTACAGGCTCCCTATTTTTATTCGTAAAACGATTTACTTGGAAACGTCTTTTTTTCGGCCTTGACACACGATCCAAATCGTCTTTCGCACTTTTCGGATATGAAGACATGGCTCAAAAATCCCGAGAACTTGAATAATTCGGAAAACCAGAGAAGAACAGCGAGCAAAAACATACAGAAAATATGAAATGTGTTTACGCTGCGGCAACGGTTTCCATACTAAAGTTCGGCGGGAAGGACATCAAAATATATACTACGTACATCACGGTTCCTTTTGAAACACACACAATCAATACTGTATGTATTAAACTTTCACACTGACAATGCCTGTAGAAATGCCAAGTGGCTGTGTATCTGCCCTCACCGACCGTTGAAAAATCTGACCTGGCGCTCGTTTCGGAGCGCCCGGAGCACGAACAATACACAGGCTATTTGAACCTCTTCTAGTTGAGATTCAGATTTGGGACTTTAGGAGCATATTCTATACATGAAGGACTTTCGATTTAAGCAAAAAAAAAAAAACATCGATTTTTTGATCCTCTAATATAGGCGGTACCCTTAATGGACTACTTGGCCAATTTGTTACGAGTTTGCTGTCCACTCCTTTGCACTCCTTTACAAAATATAATCGGCCTTGCAACCGATTGGCAAAATGTCATCAAAGCCATTTTGAGTATGGATACCAATCTATTTTACCTCAAATGCACTTGTCATTCTTTTCATTTATGGTCAAAAACTTCCATATGATATCAAAAATCTATGTCGAAACATCTACTCATACTATGCCTGGAGCCACAAAAGAGTCCTCGAACTAAAAGAGTTCCCACAGTTGCCATGACAAGATGGCTATCACTGAAAAAAATAATCTTATAATCTAATCTATGGGATGCACTTCAGTTATTCGTTTTGGCTGAGTGCTTAGAGGTTAACAAAATTAATCCAAATGAGGTAAACAAAGTAAAATGAAATATATATATTTTCTTAAGTTACGTTTTAAAAACTACAAATGAGCTTAATACCGAACACAACAGTGCGTCCGTCCGTCTCTTTCTATGCTATCTCCTCCGTCAGTTTTAAAGCTATCGTAACCAAACTTTGCACGAAGTTTTTTGGTACAAATACGCTGCACATTTGTCGGAACCGGCCGGATAGCTGCCATAGTAACGATCATTCGAAAAACTAGTTTTAGTGAGAAAAACTTTTTAGTTTTAAATGCAAACCCCCGTATTTCTAAGTTTTCTGTGTTTTCACATAATTTCGCCACGTATGATGAAAATCGGTCAACTATATAGTATAGCTGCCAAAGGAAGGAAAGGAAAAACTTTTTTGTTAACAATGCTATCGCTCCCAAACTTGTTACTGATCATTATTATACGCTATACACAATTCTGCTAAGTTTGATCCAAATCGAATCACTTTAGCATATAGCTGCCATAGGAACGATCGTTCGAAAAAGCAGTTCTAGTGAGAAAAACTTTTTTGTTTGCAATGGTAGCGTCTTTTTACTTTCCAATTATGAATATTATCAGATTCGGTCGAGCCGAAGTTAGCTTTCTTCTATTTTTATACTCTGTGCCGAAGGTACATAGAGTATATTAAGTTTGTGCAAAAGTATGTAACAGGGAGAAGGAATCATTTCCGACCCTATAAAGTATATATATTCTTGATCAGCATCAACAGTCGAGTCGATATAGCCATGTCCGTCTGTCCGTCCGTATGAACGAAGAGATCTCAGAGATGGTAAGAGATAGAGATAGAGACATGTATGGGACATATATTTCTTATACTTGCAGGCAGATCAAGTTTATTTTCAATTTTTGCCACGCCCCCTCGCGCCCCCGCAATTTGGAAAAAATATCATATCTCCTACAGTTTTGATGATAGATGGTTTGTACTTTTTAAAGATATCTAGTACTCAAAATTACTTATCGATTTGCTGAAGGAATGATAAAGATCGGATAAACGATACTCAAGTTATGAGCAAAAAACGGTCAGCTAACACCCCCCACCCACCCCACCCATAACCTAAGCATTGCGTTCAGCAGAAGCAATCTTGGTGAGAGAGAGAGAGAGAGAGAGAGAGACTTAGAGAGCGCACTGCGTTGTGTGTTAACTGGCCGTTTGACTCGTGACCAAATGCGAGCTGCGACATTAAGGGTGCAGAGTATGTTATAGTCGGGCTTGACCGACTTTCTTTCTTGTTTTTGTTTATGTGGAGTTTTGTGTTTGCGAGCGCTTTTTGCGTTCTCCGTACCGGGCTTTAGTAAAATCGGCCTAAACTCGCTAAAAGACTGTCAAGGCCACAATTTGAAAGTTAGAGTGCTGAGATTGAAAAATATCCATCTACCTTAATTATGTCCAATAAGATCGGAAAAAAAAACACCGAAGTTTTGCACGAAGCAACTAAATGAACATATACAAAATATGGGATTCTGGCCTGAAGCTTTTACACTTGTTTGTTTCGAATTTGCTCCTGAACCGCATGCGGTCTCCGTAAATTGACTCATTACCGTTTGCCAAGTCAGTTTGCAATTTACTGGCAAAGCCCCCAAAAAGAAACTATGCAACAATAATTGCAATTCACTCTAATTATGATTGATTGAGTTGTTGCGCAAACTATGATGAGGCCAGGCGCTCACGTTCCCTCATCCCTCATCCCACATGTCACTGTCAATGTCCTGCGCTAATGATGAACTGGCAATGTGCCGCAAATGTGATTTGCTTTTGCTTTCTGCGGTTGGCAGCGGCAACGCCGAAATGAAATTAAACAGAAGCCCAGAATCCGCACAGGAATTGCCATGAGCAAATAATTAAATAATAAGCGAAAACCGGAATTGGAAATGGCATCCGGCCATTGGCAATGGCAACTCTGGCTAAGTGAAAGTCTAAATGAAAGTCGACAGGCCCCTCGCGAGTTCACCTGCCAGCCCCCCGTCCCCTGCAACCGACATAAAGAGCCATAAAGACAAACGCCAGGCACTTGTAATTATGGCTAGAAAATGAATTCCTTTTTTTTTCTGGTTTGGTTTTGGTGCCGGGGTTTAGGGGCAATAACCATAAATCGATTCAAGTGCACGTAATCGGGCGAATGTTATCCAATAATAAAAATAACAGCCAGGGCGTGGCAAACGACAATAAAACAAAGGTAAGCAATGTCGTAGGTAATCGTTTTACTCCGCTGCAGATTTTCCTACGACTTGAAGGTAATTTCATATGCCTAATTGATTTTTATGGAAAACGAAATCGAAATTTGCTTAACAATAGGAATTGCAAGTAGCATAGCTAAGTTAAAAGTAGGATAAAGGCAATTGAGTTGTGATTGAAGACATAAACCTGTACAAGAATATCACATATTTAAGGGGGAATTGATCCCTAATACTGCTCTTCAGTGAACGAAATGCATTTTCAATTTGAGGCATCACAGAACAAGAAGTGCAAGAAGACATTAGTAAGAGCTACAAACTGTTTCTAGATTTCGAATCCCTAAAGGGACTTATTGCGCCCCATTGTACTATAGGTAGTCAAAATTAATTGAGAAGCTTTTTTAGGCTTTCTTATTTAAATAGGGTAACAGACAGAACAAATGGAAAACTGCAAAAATAATACCAGTCCCTAACGGCAATGGTGAATTTAGGCCTATCGTCATACTCCCTTCCTTCATAGCCACTAATAAACTCCTCAACAACAACCAGTCTGGATTTCGGAAAAATAGGAGCTGTACTACAGCAGTCATTCAAAATAGTTGAAAACATCCGCAAAAACTTGTACAAAAGCGATGTAACTTTACTAGCACTTCTTGACTACAGTAAGGCATTTGACACCGTAAAACACGAAATACTCCTAACTAAGTTAAGATATCTATACAACTTCTCCCAAACGGCTATAAAACTAATGCGTTCATACCTAAACAAAAGAAATCAAGCAGTCTTTTCAAATGCAAACTTGTCAGAGTTTGTCCCTATTACACGTAGAGTCCCACATGGATCAGTTTTAGGGCCTCTTCTGTATACAGTGTATGTTAATAAACTTCCCAGTGTGTTGTTAAAGTGTGAAGTCCATATATATGCAGATGATGTCCAAATGTATGTTTGTAGTCCATTGACTCAAATTGACCAGTGTATTAATGCTTGCAACAATAATCTGTTTAATGTTACTGATTGGCCAAGAAAAATTGACTTAACATCAACCCCATCAAATCGAAGTGCCTTGTCATACTCAAAAAGATCTTAAGTACTGAAAACTTTGCAAAAATAGAATTATGTGGAGCATTTATACTGTATGTTAATAAGGCTGAGAGCCTTGGAATAACCTTCAACAAAATTCTATCCTGGCAGGATCATATAAATAAGGCAGTTGGGAAGACTTACGCCAGCAGTTTACCAATAAACAATTGACTCCTCATTGCGAAGCCTTTCGTTGTTCCTGTACTTTTCTGCGGTAAATTTTTGGTAAATGTGATGCTGGTAGCCAACACAAATTGAATGTAACCTTTAAAAGCATTGCAAGATATATTTATGGGCCACAAAAAAGGGATCACGTCACAAGCTCTGCATATAAGAAATCTGACCTCAGCCTAAACGCTTTGATTAGCTTTAGACTCTGTAGCGTGGCGTGGTGTCCTTTAGCGATCATTCGACAAAATTGAAGGTAGATTTCCTGAATGTCGGAGGTGCTGGCTTATACACAAAACTAGAAATCCTTTGTTGGCATATAAGACCGACTTGTTCGACTTTTCCATCAAGGGCAGAGTTGTCGTTCTGTCGGACTGCTGGTTCTACTGCTGCCGGGTGTTTGCATTTGAGGTGACGACTTGTAGCCTATTTCCAACAAAGAAATGAAGAAAATGATATCATGTCTTCCATACAAATCGTTGTTGCATTTTGCCCTTCATTTCTTTCATTTCTCTAAAATGATGGCATTCCCCACGCAGGAATTTGGTGATTTTTAAAAAAGTACTCGCTACTCTCCGGCACTACTCGTTACTCTCTGAAAATAGAAAGTGTCATCACCAATAAACTGTTGATTTGAATTTAAAAAGTAGGCGCAATTTTGTTTAAAATATAAGTTAGTCAAAAAAAGTTGTGTATTTAGCTTTCTGCTGATAATATGGGGCGCTTAACTGCTTTCCTGACGGGTATTTCTTTTTTTTGGGTAAATATTGCAAAAAGTCCCCGTGAGTTTGAAAGTGGCGCCTTTTGTTTAAATCAAACCATTCAGCTGTTTTTGTCAACGTGTTATTGCGAATGTCAAAAAGATGACGATTTGTCAATGGAAATAGCATCATTTTTATACCCTTGCAAAGGGTATTATAATTTTGCCCAGAAGTTTGCAACGCATAGAAATATTCATTTCCGACCCCATAAACTATATATATTCTTGATCAGGGCGACGAGCTGAGTCGATTGAGCTTTGTCCGTCCGTCTGTCTGTCTGTCCGTCTGTCTGTCTGTCCGTCTGTCTGTCCGTCTGTTTCTACGCAAACTAGTCTCTCAGTTTTAAAGCTAACGAGCTGAAATTTTGCACAGAGTCTTCTTTTTACTGCACGCTGCTAATATGTCGGAACCGACCGGATCGGATGACTATATCTTATAGCTGCCATAGGAACCATCGGTCAAAAAATGGGTCTTAGTGAGAAAAACTTTTTTGTTTTCAATGTTAGCGGCCTTAAACTCAACCATTGTTAATATTATATGCTTTCAAACAGATTTGCAAATTTTGGTCAAGATCGGATGACTATATCTTATAGCTGTCATAGGAACAATAGGTCGGAAAATGGGTCTTAGTAGAAAAAAATTGTTTGTTTTCAATGCTAGCGTCATAAAACTCGGCGATAATAAATATTATATGCTTTCAAACAGATTTACAAATTTTTGTCAAAATCGGATGACTATATCTTATAGCTGCCATAGGACCGATCGGTCGGAAAATGGGTCTTAGTGAAAAAAACTTTTTTGTTTTCAAGTAAATCGTTCTTAAAGTCGGTGATTCTTAATATTAAACGCTTTCAAACTAATTTGAAAAAGTTGATCGACATCGGGTGACTATATCTTATGGTTGCCATACGACCGATCGGTCGGAAAATGAGTCTTAGTGAGAAAAACTTTTCTGTTTTCAATTTTATCTTTCTTAATCTCCGCGATTGTTAATTTGATATGTTTTCAGAAAGATTCGCAAAATTTGGTCGAAATCAGATGTTTATCTGTCGGAAAATGAGTTTTAGTTAAGAATTGTTTAGATTTTTATGTAAGCGTTCTTAAACTCTGACATTTCAAAAACAGCATTTGCAAGGGTATAAAAACTTCGGCACAGACGAAGTTAGCTTGGCCTTCTCGTTAGAAATGAAAATGATAAGAAATTAAGCCAGTGGAAATAGGCTATTAGATTGCTTTGTGAGTTGCAACTTAAGATAATGCTGCAATATTTACAATTCGCCTTTTTATTTTCCAATGCGGTAAAATGGTTCCAAATATCGCTGTGATTTCTGTTGAAAGATATTCTGCCATACATTGACCACAAACAGTGAACTAAGTGAACAGTCAGGTCACACATATCAGCTGTACAGCCCACAGAAGAAGAACAGAGCAAAGAACAGAGATCAACATTTAGAGCAAGACAGAGCATTCTCTCAGAGCGAGACAACTCTCTGAGCAAAAGAGACCGAGCAGCTCTAAGAACAACTCAGAGCAAGAACAACTCAGAACAAGATGGATTGAACAAGATAGACTGAACAAGACCCGCTGGACAAAAATGAACAATTGAAGAAGAACATGTTCACTTGTTCAGTTTAAAGAACAACTGAATTTTGTTCACTCATACATGAACAACCCAACACTACTATAGAGTTCTTTTATTCGTCCACAAAATAATCTATAGGCAACATTCAGACTACTTGTTTAACATGTTAAGCTTTTATTTTATTTTTTTTATGTTACTCCCAGCGCATCAAGTACATTGGCACTTATAAATTAACGCGCTAGTCACAGTTTTTTTTATCCTTAACATTCATTCAATTTTCCTAACTTAAATTACTACATTTAAATTTAAACACTAACAGACATAGAACTTAATTATATTAAAAGAATTCGTTTAAATGATTGTATTATAACTATTTGATTATTACTCTAATTCCCTATCTTGCATGATTTCCCTAATTAATTTACGCTTCCAATTGTTTTGATACTATAAGGTAGGTCGTTCCATAGCCGAATAGCATTTATTATAAACTGCCTCTCAGAGCATAATAGCATCTTGGGCATATAAAATTGTTTGTGCGCTGCGATGCTGCAGGTCTTAGCATATTGTGAAGATAAGATGGTTCTTTGCTTGTAAAGATCTTATGAATGAAAGTAAGAGTTCTGAGATTAATCCACGATTTGAGGCCAAGGTCTAAAATCTTCCGAGCTAGGTGTGGTTTGTGGTCGAATCGTCTACTATTAAAATACATATCTAGCTATTGAGCTAAGTTACACATTAAGCTTCTGAAAGTCTCTAAAATCGCAGTGGCCAAAAACTTCTACTCCATGAAAAAGTGTAGGTACGAGAATTTGTTTTGCTATAGTCATTTTAAGATGAACGGGTAATACCGACTTTGTCATTGACAACTTTTGGCAACTGGCTTGTGTCGAGGGATTTCTTATATATGATTATGAACTTAGTTTTAGCCGGTATCGATTTGGTTACACATACAAATTCATTACTAATTATAAGGGGCCTACTAACATAGATTTGTACATCGTCAGCATACATGTGGACATCACAGCCAGACAGTACATTAGGAAGATCATTCACGTATACAGAAAACAACAATGGTCCCAAAAACCGACCCCTGAGGGACACTGCGATGGACTGAGCAAAAGTTAGAAATGCAGGAGCCTGATGCCACGGCCTGCATTCTGTTATTCAGATATGACTTAAGCAGAAAAACTGCAGTTCTTGAAAAGTTGTATAAGTTTATCAGTTTCGTGCAGAGAAATTCGTGATTGACGGCATCAAATGCCTTACTATGATCAAGTAGCGTCAGAAAAGTTACACAGCTATCGTCCAGCTGTTTCCGAATATCCTCGACTATACTAGTTATTGCTGTGATGCACCCCCGATTCTTTCTAAAATCCGACTGTTCTGATTATTGAGGAAGCACTGCATTTGTGTAGCCATTAGATTCTCAAAAATTTTAGACAAAAATGATAAAATGGACAGCGGCCTAAAGTCCTTATTGGTTTTCGGAATAGGGATCATTTTTGCGTTTTTCCACGCATGTGGAAACGTGGACGTGGTAAAAGCCGTATTAATGATATGAGTAATATGGTTTAATATCACTGGCAGTAGTATTTTAACAAATTTTGGACTAACATTATCTAAGCCTTCTGCATTTGACTTCACTTTATACATACTTTCAATAACATCACAAGGACTGACACAAGCAAAACTCAAAACTATTATCACAGAGAGGTAAAACATAAAGATAATTTTTGCACGTAGCTTCAGGTACATTTTTCTGCGTGAACTTCTCATTCTCATGTGCTTTGATTTTTCCGATTCCTAGACTATTAACTTTTCTCCAGGATTGTCTGGTCATAGCAACTTGGCTAAATTTGTAGTAATAATAATTTCGCTTTGCTACACTAATCATTTTAGGTACAGT
>JBAMBO010003396.1:0-12835 GCA_037044535.1 Lordiphosa magnipectinata
TTTTTTGATATTTGATTTCTTGAGCGGAAAAACAAACAGTAAACGCGAAAATTTTTATAATTCAAAGTTTAAAGACAATCTGATGCTAAATTGGCAAACAGCTTGTAATATTATTAGTTTCATGCAAGGGGTACAAAGCTTTAAAGGGGTATAACTCTGGAACGGTGAAGGCAAATTGAAATGTTTTCTTGTAAATTAATTTTAAAATTTACCCATCTTTTAAACCGCATCACTAGTTTTTTTGATTTTCATAGAAATTTTAAGAGTTATGATGCGTTAGTTACAAAATTTACGAAAAAATGTAATATTTGGTACCTAAATGAGCAAAAGCATAGCCAAAACTTATCGTTTATGCTCATAAAAGTAAAATTTGGACATTTTTCTTTAAAAATGGTGATTTGAAAATTAAGAAAGTCGTGATTATTGACATAGTTATAATCAAAATTCAAAAACAGTACGGAAAACACGATTTTAGGGAAAAATTCGACATGCGCGACCTCTAACGTTTTCCGAAAAATCTGAAAAAATACTCAAAAATACTTACCCCTATAAGCTTTCAGAAAACGCCTGAGCAAAAACCAAAAATTTTTTTTGGGACAATCTAAGCAGCTCCACGCTCTCAGCAATTGATTTTGTTAAACACAAAGGCTTAAATCTGAATGACCTCCCAGTTCCTGAGGAATACGAACTCGCCTCGGATCACATCCCATTCATTGCTACACTAAATGGCTCGTCTAGATCAAATCCAGTCAGAAGACATATCCTCTCGACTGGATCAAACATAAAGTGCTTTAAGCAGGACTTGAATGCAGTCCTCAACCTGAACATGGAGTTCCAGTCTACGGAGGACATTGAAGAAGCGCTCAAAATCTTCTTGAATAAAATTCATGACGCTTCTGTCCCAATATCAGGCTCGCAGGTTCAGCACGCACCCAAACTACATCCAGCTGAGACCAAAGAGTACCAGAGATCCTAGAATTGATCGCATGTATAAAAATGTCAGCAACAGGGTAAAAAAGTTGCTAGCAATTCTCAAGCAAACCAAGACGGATCGATACCTAGAACAAGCCAGCCCGGATATGAGTACCAACCATAGTTGGAAACCTTTGGAAACTCACAAAAAGATATAAGAGACAAGTAAACCCAAGTTTTGCTCTTTTGATGCCAGATGGATCGTGGGCAAGAACAGCAAAAGAAAGGCAACTAACCTGTCTGAACGATTCAAACCCCTGAACAAAGCGAAAGCACGCAGAATACAACAATAAATGTATTTACATAAAATGATATAAATATTTGAATAATTTATTGGTGCAAAAAAAACCAACTAAAATATCAACAAAGATATGCCCATAATAGGTTTACCGACTCGGCAAGAAAATACACCGAAAATCGAAAATAATGGGGATGCACCAGCTCTGAAAAAAACAAATACACCGAAAAAGCCAAGTACTCCAGTCACTGGCATAAGGCTGAATTTGCCCAATTTGCTTCCAATAAACCGAAATACCACATATCCAATGGCCCTCGACGATTTGGTTGACAACATGCCAAGCACTTCGAAAAACATAGCAAATCGGCATTTGATATATTATTCGAAGTACTTGGCTTGTTGTCAAGCAAATCGTGGAGTGCCGTTGGATTTGTGATATTTCGGTTTATTGGAAGAAATTTGGCCAAATTCGGCCTTATGCCAGTGACTGGAGTGGTTGGCTTATTCGGTGTATTTGTTTTTTCAGAGCTGGTGAATCCCCATTATTTCCGATTTTCGGTATATAATCTAGCCAAGTCTGTAAACCTAGTAATGGCATATCTTTGTTGACCTATGGGTCGGCCAGCTTAATTGGTCTTCGCTCCAGCTTTAGCCTTGGATGTACTTGCTTTCGATGAAGGTTTCTTAGACTTCGTAACTCCCAAGGCCTTGGGGACGGTTTTGGGTTTTAGCAGTCGGTACCTTACGTTTACCCGTGGTAGTAGTGCCCTCCTCAGTTATAACTGCCTCTGCAGCATCTTTTGGCTCTGAGGGCGGACTTTGCGCCCTTTTGGTACTTGGCAACGACAATGGAGTATTGGCAAATGAAGTCTTTTTTAGAGGGACAACCACCTTTATTCTGGGAGTGGGACTCTCATTTTGTGGATTCGCCATTGCATACATCTTTTTTTCGTCTTCAGTTGGCTGCCAGTTGGCATCCGCATCCAAATGATTCTTCCGCAAATCTCCAATTTTAGTCCTGCCATCCAAATCCGTATAGCTACATGCATCCATGAGCTTATCCAAGGCCAGAGCTGTAGGGCAATAGACATGAACATTGCATATATATATATGAGAAAGCGTTATTTCTTACTGTAAGCCACGACCACAAGAGCACGGCGAGCAGCCGGTTCGCCATCAACATCCTCCGATTTAAGCAAATTGTCAATGAAAACCAGATACATTTTGTTCTTTCTTCCAGCAAGACTCGAATGAAAAAGAAACATAAGAAACATGTGCATAACACATGGAAAAAAGGGTTGTCGCACATAAGTTAATTGCGAAACTCTATTGGTGAAAACAGTGAAGTTGATACATCGATAACAAATCACGAGAAGTCACAACTAATATAAAAAAAACAAAAGTGCGCCAAAATAGCAGTGGTATTCCTGAAAGTGATTAAGATTTGGTTTAGATTTACAAAATGTCCATTGTGTCTAGAAATAAGTTTAACTAAATCAGCTCTGAGGCCACGGCTGCCACTTTTGGAGCAAACGCTCCAAAATGGATCTATTTTTTTCGTTGGAGCGCTGGATCCATTTTTTGCCAATGTAAACAATTTGATCATTAGTTCAAAAGAACAAATTTAAAACTGAAGTTTGTATAAAACTGAGGAATGTATAGAATTGAACCATTATATAAGTAAATATCGATAAAAATGCAATCCTAGCAGTAAAGATTATTTAAAATATGTATGAAAAAAGCCCTTTTGAAGCCACATTATTTACTTTGTTTTTGTTTTAGTACTATTGCAACAGCTACCCGCGAATTTCGTATAGAATGGCTGGACAAGATTTCATTGACGAAAAATGAAAATAGTCGACCATTTCGTGTTACTTGTGCAAATTTTGCTTTTAATCATTTAAAAACCTTCAACCTTCCCGTTTAAGAATCACACAAAAAACAGAAAAATTAAACAAAATTATGCGAAATTGGAAATTTTTAATACAGGAAAACCAAAGCTTATTGAGCAAGTCCGTATCGCCAAGTATGCACTCATTATGTTTCCTGTAATTCACAATCTGACATTCTTATTAAGGGTACCGCCTACATTAGGAGGCCAAAATCAAGCACTTTTTTATGATTTTTTTTCAAACAAGGTACAGCACGGATCGTTTCGAATTTTTGACTGTTTATTGTGTATATCTATATTTTCTTCTCCACGGCTTACACGATACCGCCTCATAGAACCATCTGAAACAAAAATGTATAGAAATCTTTTTTGTAGTTTATGAGTATACCTTCTATGTGAACTAAGAAAAAACATTATTTTGTTGAAATTAATAAAAAAAAAAGTCCCTGTTCAAACAAAAAAGTTGATTTTTTTCGGAAAATTTCCACTTTATTTTGTTAGTAACTATTTTTCAGCGAGAATTTAAATCGAACTCTTTAGTTCACATAGAAGACAATTTAATAAGCTTCAATTTAAAAAAAATAAACAAGTCGATCCGTTGAGTAGTTTTTCTTTAATCGTGTACGCCATTTTGAAAAACGTCGTTTCGAGAAAAACGCGTTCAAAGTTTTCGGACCCGAAAAATAGTTGATTAAAACTTATTATCGTTTATTTACCTGCAGTTTTCGATCAATCTGCTATCCCCGGTCCATATAGAAGTCCCTCCTCATCTTCATATAGTTCGTTTAATTCAATTTGTTGTTGTTTTTGAATCTTTGCTGTTGCGAGTCCGACCGATCTGCTTCGACGGTTTTCACTCCTCGTGCGCTCTTCGTCGACCCTGGACGCGACTTCTCGGTTTATTTTGTAGCCAGTGTTTCGCAATGGTCCGGAATCAATCAGTCGAGTTCCACATGCGCACTTCACAGCAATTTTGAAACCGAGACCGCGAGTTCCCGTTTCTTCAAAATTCAAGTTTTTCTTGAATATTTTGCATATAGCGAGTTCGCTAATAGCAGAAAAAACGGTAATGAACTCGATTATTCTATAAAAATGCGTGAGTTTTACACACACATCTTCTTGGGACGCCGTTTCTAATTTTCGAGCAGACGCGCTCTGTCCTACAGGCTCCCTATTTTTATTCGTAAAACGATTTACTTGGAAACGTTTTTTTTTCGGCCTTGAGACACGATCCAAATCGTCTTTCGCACTTTTCGGATATGAAGACATGGCTCAAAAATCGCGAGAGCTTGAATAATTCGGAAAACCAGAGAAGAACAGCGAGCAAAAACATACAGAAAATATGAAATGTGTTTACGCTGCGGCAACGGTTTTCATACTAAAGTTTGGCGGGAAGGACATCAAAATATATACTACGTACATCACGGTTCCTTTGAAACACACACAATCAATACTGTATGTATTAAACTTTCACACTGACAATGCCTGTAGAAATGCCAAGTGGCTGTGTATCTGCCGTCACCGACCGTTGAAAATTCTGACCTGGCGCTCGTTTCGGAGCGCCCGGAGTACGACTAATACACAGGCTATTTGAATCTCTTCTAGTTGAGATTCAGATTTTGGACTTTAGGAGCATATTCTATACATGAAGGACTTTCGATTTAAGCTAATATAGGCGGTACCCTTAATGGACTACTTGGCCAATTTGTTACGAGTTTGCTGTCCACTCCTTTGCACTCCTTTACAAAATATAATCGGCCTTGCAACCGATTGGCAAAATGTCATCAAAGCCATTTTGAGTATGGATACCAATCTATTTTACCTCAAATGCACTTGTCATTCTTTTCATTTATGGTCAAAAACTTCCATATGATATCAAAAATCTATGTCGAAACATCTACTCATACTATGCCTGGAGCCACAAAAGAGTCCTCGAATTCAAAGAGTTCCCAGAGTTGCCATGACAAGATGGCTATCACTGAAAAAAATAATCTTATAATCTAATCAATGGGATGCACTTCAGTTATTCGTTTTGGCTGAGTGCTTAGAGGTTAACAAAATTAATCCAAATGAGGTGGCTATCTTTACGGCTAAACAAAGTAAAATGAAATATAGATAGATAGATAGATAGATAGATAAGTGTTTATTTTCGTTTGATAATTTTCATAGCTTACAGCTTTACATTGATTAACTAATAATAAACAAACATTTAAAGCTTGGTTTAAAACCGTCAACCTTCCTTCTGTTGTATGACATAAAAAACAATTACATATATAAGCATATACTTATTTTACATATAATTAACAAAATTTCATATTCTACATATTATTTAAAAATTTTCATTTATGACATTTCTTCTATAATTAGTAGCCATCTCTATGTAATTCGCCAGATTATTCCATCCCATCCCCCCGTTCAGGGCCGTCAGCACCTCTTCCTCGGTAAACGTACAAGTTTTGAAATAACGCCAACGAAATTCCCGCAGTATTGGGCATCGTCCTACAAAATGCTGCATGTCCTCCTGCTCAGACATATTGCATAGGGAGCATATACCTCCATTTACAACTCTTCTTGGGCAGCTGTTTAACCATAAAAGATCTCCTCTGGCCTTCATTATCCAAGTTATCTCGCTTTGCTTGAAAGACTCGTTGCAGTATGTGGGCCCTATTGCATAATTAAGGTTTTTATACACTCTTGATGCACTTACTGACGCCTTGTTCATGTGTTGCATGTGGTTATCTGCTTTTGATGCGCTTAGGAACCGAACATTGCGGTCAATCCAATCTGCATGCGATTGGTTGTCTCCGAGTGATATGCCATGATGCGCGAACATTTCTCTAAGCCTCGCAAACCATCCCAAATTATTTCGCATCATTTTTTCAGCAAGGATATGCGGGAGTATAGAATCTTCATACTCAAATAAAATTCTTGATAGGTATTTGAGATGAAGTGTTAGACTATAGATGTGTCCATCTTCTAGCCCTGCGTCAATTCCCAATATGTAGTTGGGTGTGCTATCTGGTAGTTTGAGTATCCTCTTTAAAAAATATCGTTGCAGTTGGTCTGCCTCTTCCTTTATTTCTCCACCCCAGACTTGAGCTCCATAGCACTGTACCGTTCTGCTGACTGAGTTAAAGATTTTCCATTTAGATGCTAGGTTCACTGTCCCCTTGTTGATGAAATTCGCCCACACAGAGTTTATACTCGCCTTTGCTTCTTTTGTCCTGGCTGCCACATGCTTCTTAAAGCTCATTGTAGGTGTCAGGATAACCCCAAGGTATTTGTACTCCGGTACCACCTTCACCTGCTCCTCCTGATACGTCCAGTTCTACGATGCCGCCAGTCTACCGCCTTTTCTAAACACCATAATCTCGGATTTTGTCTTATTGACTTCCATGCCCCACAATATGCAGTATGTCTCGAGGTTATGGATCATTTGCTGGAGGGTTGAGGGATTGTCCGCTACCATCACAATGTCATCTGCGTACATTAATACCCTAATGTTTGTGTTGTCGATATACAGGCCACCTCCTAAGTGTTCATGCAGATCATCTAAGTACATCGCAAACAGCAACGGTGACATAAGGCATCCTTGCTTCAATCCGTTAATGGTTTCAAACTTCTCAGAAAGCTCACTCCCAGTCCAAACAGCGCAAGACGTTTGCGAGTATACTTTTTCCATAAATTGTATTATTTTTGTGGATACACCTTGTCGTTGGAGCTTGTATATAAGATGTTTACGAGGTACTCGGTCAAACGCAGCCTTAAAATCTACAAAATAAGCATACACTTTTCTTTTTTCTTCAAATTTAATGCGGACTATAGATGCTAAGTTGAATATGTTGTCAACCGTTGAGTATCCACGCCGGAATCCTGCTTGGAACTCGTTTAATTTATCGTGCTTTTCGACCCTCGTTGTTAGTCTCGTCGACAGTATACTCATTAGTAGCTTCGCTGCACAGTTCATAAAGGATATACCTCGGTAGTTCATCGGATCGTTGATATCTCCTTTTTTATATATTGGAAATATTATACTGTTGATGAAAGATTTTTCCAAACAGTTGATATCAAACACTAAATTGTTTATAGTGACAATTTGTTTAAGCATCTCATTGAAATATATAATATGTAGTTTCTTAAGTTACGTTTTAAGAACTACAAATGGCCTTAATACCGAACACAACAGTGCGTCCGTCCGTCTCTTTCTATGCTATCTCCTCCGTCAGTTTTAAAGCTATCGTAACCAAACTTTACACGAAGTTTTTTGGTTTGTCGGAACCGGCCGGATCGGATAACTATAGCATATAGCTGCCATAGTAACGATCATTCGAAAAACTAGTTTTAGTGAGAAAAACTTTTTAGTTTTAAATGCAAACGCCGTATTTCTAAGTTTCCTGTGCTTTCACATAATTCCGCCAAGTATGATGAAAATCGGTCAACTATATAGTATAGCTGCCATACAAAATATATTTCTGAAAAAAGTCTTAGTAAGAAAAACTTTTTTGTTAACAATGCTATCGCTCCCAAACTTGTTACTGATCAGTATTATACGCTAAATACACAATTCGTCTAAGTTTGATCCAAATCGGATGACTATGGAATATAGCTGCCATAGGAACGATCGGTCGAAAAAGCAGTTCTAGTGAGAAAAACTTTTTTGTTTGCAATGGTAGCGTCTTTTTACTTTCCAATTATGAATATTATCAGATTCGGTCGAGCCGAAGTTAGCTTTCTTTTATTTTTGTTTATGTGGAGTTTTGTGTTTGCGAGCGCTTTTTTGCGTTCTCCGTACCGGGCTAAACTCGCAAAAGTCTGTCAAGGCCACAATTTGAAAGTTAGAGTGCTGAGATTAAAAAATATCCATCTACCTTAATTATGTCCAATAAGATCGGAAAAAAAAACACAGAACTAAATGAACATACACAAAATATGGGATTCTGGCCTGAAGCTTTTATACTTGTTTGTTTCGAATTTGCTCCTGAACCGCATGCGGTCTCCGTAAATTGACTCATTACCGTTTGCCAAGTCAGTTTGCAATTTACTGGCAAAGCCCCCAAAAAGAAACTATGCAACAATAATTGCAATTCACTCTAATTATGATTGATTGAGTTGTTGCGCAAACTATGATGAGGCCAGGCGCTCACGTTCCCTCATCCCTCATCCCACATGTCACTGTCAATGTCCTGCGCTAATGATGAACTGGCAATGTGCCGCAAATGTGATTTGCTTTTGCTTTCTGCGGTTGGCAGCGGCAACGCCGAAATGAAATTAAACAGAAGCCCAGAATCCGCACAGGAATTGCCATGAGCAAATAATTAAATAATAAGCGAAAACCGGAATTGGAAATGGCATCCGGCCATTGGCAATGGCAACTCTGGCTAAGTGAAAGTCTAAATGAAAGTCGACAGGCCCCTCGCGAGTTCACCTGCCAGCCCCCCGTCCCCTGCAACCGACATAAAGAGCCATAAAGACAAACGCCAGGCACTTGTAATTATGGCTAGAAAATGAATTCCTTTTTTTTCTGGTTTGATTTTGGTGCCGGGGTTTAGGGGCAATAACCATAAATCGATTCAAGTGCACGTAATCGGGCGAATGTTATCCAATAATAAAAATAACAGCCAGGGCGTGGCAAACGACAATAAAACAAAGGTAATCGTTTTACTCCGCTGCAGATTTTCCTACGACTTGAAGGTAATTTCATATGCCTAATTGATTTTTATGGAAAACGAAATCGAAATTTGTTTAACAATGGGAATTGCAAGTAGCATAGCTAAGTTAAAAGTAGGATAAAGGCAATTGAGTTGTGATTGAAGACATAAACCTGTACAAGAATATCTCATATTTAAGAGGGGAATTGATCCCTAATACTGCTCTTCAGTGAACGAAATGCATTTTCAATTTGAGGCATCACAGAACAAAGTGCAAGAACACATTAGTAAGAGCTACAAACTGTTTCTAGATTTCGAATCCCTAAAGCCCCTTTGTACTATAGGTAGTCAAAATTAATTAAGAAGCTTTTTTAGGCTTTCTTATTTGAATAGGGAAACAGACAGAACAAATGGAAAACTGCAAAAATAATACCAGTCGCTAAGGGCAAAGGTGATCGTCATACTCACTTCCCACCTAGCCACTAATAAACTCCTCAACAACAACCAGTCTGGATTTCGGAAAAATAGGAGCTGTACTACAGCAGTCATTAAAATAGTTGAACACATCCGCAAAAACTTGTACAAAAGCGATGTAACTTTACTAGCACTTCTTGACTACAGTAAGGCATTTGACACCGTAAAACACGAAATACTCCTAACTAAGTTAAGATATCTATACAACTTCTCCCAAACGGCTATAAAACTAATGCGTTTATACCTAAACAAAAGAAATCAAGCAGTCTTTTCAAATGCAAACTTGTCAGAGTTTGTCCCTATTACACGTGGAGTCCCACATGGATCAGTTTTAGGGCCTCTTCTAAAGTGTGAAGTCCATATATATGCAGATGATGTCCAAATGTATATTGGTAGTCCATTGACTCAAATTGACCAGTGTATTAATGCTTGCAACAATAATCTGTTTAATGTTACTGATTGGCCAAGAAAAATTGACTTAACATCAACCCCATCAAATCGACGGGCCTTGTCATACACAAAAAGATCTTAAGTACTGAAAACTTTGCAAAAATAGAAATATGTGGAGCATTTATAAGGCTGAGAGCCATGGAATAACCTTCAACAAAACTCTATCCTGGCAGGATCATATAAATAAGGCAGTTGGGAAGACTTACGCCAGTAGTTTACCAATAAACAATTGACTCCTCATTGCGAAGCCTTTCGTTGTTCCTGTATTTTTCTGCGGTATAGAAATTTTTGGTAAATGTGATGCTGCTAGCCAACACAAATTGAATGTAGCCTTTAAAAGCATTGCAAGATATATTTATGGGCCACAAAGAAGGGATCAAGTCACAAGCTCGGCATATAAAAACAAGAAAGAAAGTCGGTCAAGCCCGACTATGACATACTCTGCACCCTTAATGTCGCAGCTCGCATTTGGTCACGAGTCAAACGGCCAGTTAACACACAACGCACAACGTAGTGCGCTCTCTAAGTCTCTCTCTCTCTCATTAAGATTGCTTCTGCTGAACGCAATGCTTAGGTTATGGGTGGGGTGGGTGGGTGTTGTTAACTGACCGTTTTTTGCTCATAACTTGAGTATCGTTCATCCGATCTTTATCATTCCTTCGGCAAATCGATAAATAATTTTGAGTACTAGATATCTTTAGAAAATACGAACCATCTATATTCAAAACTGTAGGAGATATCACGTTTTTTCCAAATTGCGGGGGCGCGAGGGGGCGTGGCAAAAATTGAAAATAAACTTGATCTGCCTGCAAGTATAAGAAATATATGTCCCATACATGTCAAAACTCTATCTCTTACCATCTCTGAGATCTCTTCGTTCATACGGACGGACAGACAGACAGACAGACAGACAGACAGACGGACAGACGGACATGGCTATATCGACTCGGCTGTTGATGCTGATCAAAAATATATATACTTTATAGGGTCGGAAATGATTCCTTCTCCCTGTTACATACTTTTGCACAAACTTAATATACTCTATGTACCTTCGGTACAGAGTATAATGATAAAATAAACACCGGCCTAAAGTCCTTATTGGTTTTCGGAATAGGGATAATTTTTGCGTTTTTCCACGCATGTGGAAACGTGGACGTGGTAAAAGCCGTATTAATGATATGAGTAATATGGTTTAGTATCACTGGCAGTAGTATTTTAACAAATTTTGGACTAACATTAGCTAAGCCTTCTGCATTTGACTTCACTTTATACATACTTTCAATAACATCACAAGGACTGACACAAGCTAAACTCAAAACTATTATCACAGAGAGGTAAAACATTAAGATAATTATTGCACGTAGCCTCAGGTACATCTATCTGCGTGAACTTCTCATTCAACTCATTTACATTAATAATGTACGTTGGGTGTGCTTTGATTTTTCCGATTCCTAGACTATTAACTTCTCTCCAGGATTGTCTGGTCATAGCAACTTGGCTGAATTTGTATTAATAATAATTTCGAAAATGGAAATCTGGTCACAGATCCGCAAGTGGCGCTAGACAAATGGAGAAGCTATTTCGCCAACCTGCTGGGAGGCGACAACGAACACAATACCGCCTCTGGAGAAGTAGCGACGCCACCAATCGACAACATAGAGATAGACCCACCGGACCATCACGAAGTCTGTGTAGCCATAAAAAGGCTTAAGAACAACAAATCAGCAGGTGCAGATGACCTGCCAGCTGAACTGTTTAAGGCTGGAGGCGAGGAGTTGGTAAGGTGCATGCACCAACTCATCAGCAGAATATGCTCCGACGAGAGCATGCCCGAAGATTGGAGTCTAAGTGTAATATGCCCACTTTTTAAAAAAGGAGACCCTGCAGTTTGCGCCAACTACCGTGCGATCAGTCTCCTTCCCATCGCATATCAGATTCTGTCGTGCATTATTTTCGAACGTCTAAAGCCGCTTCAGACCTGGTAAATCCACCACAGACCAGATATTCACATTACGACAAACCCTGGAGAAGACCTATGAGAGAAATATCAAAACCAACCATCTTTTTGTTGATTATAAATCAGCCTTTGACACACCGATAAGGTCAAGGTTCTTTGAAGCCCTGTCTACCTTTGGTATACCAGCAAAGTACGTTCGACTTTGCATGATGACGTTGAGAAGCACTCGAAGCTCCGTCAAAATAGGAAAGAACCTCTCCGAACCATTTGATACCAAGAGAGGTTTTAGTTAGGGTGATACCCTATCGTGTGACTTCTTTAATCTACTGATGGAGTATATACTGCGCCAGTGCCCAAATGCCAACAGATCGGGCTCATTTCTTTATAAAGATCTAATGCTACTCGCATACGCCGATGATATTGACATTATCGGCAAAAACGAACGGGCGTTTTCAGAGATTGAGAAGCAGTCTAAACTGATGGGCTTAGCGGTAAACGAGGACAAGTCAAAGTACCTAGTATCCACGGACAAGAAGTCTACGCGTCTTGGACAATTTGTTACTATGGGGGAGTACAACTTTGAGGTTGTAGAGGATTTTGTCTACCTCGGGACGATGATTATCCGAAGAAGAATTACTCTTGGAAACCGATGCTACTACGGGCTCAGTAGGGAGTTCAAGAGCAGAGCCTTTTCGCGAAGAACAAAAATAGTGCTATACAAGTCGCTCATCATCCCAGTCCTCCAATACGGCGCAGAAGCATGGACAATGACAGCAGCGGATGAGGAGGCGATTGGCGTTTTCGAGCGAAAAATCCTTCGGAGGATATATGGACCTTTAAAAGTTGGCGATGGATACCGCATTCGAATGAATCACGAACTGTATGAGCTCTATAAGGACATTAGTCTAGTTAAGCGCATAAAGCAACAGCGGCTGCGCTGGTTAGGACATGTAATCCGGATGGATGAAGAAGCTCCAATTAAAAAAGACGTACAAAGCGAAGGCGGCTGACTTTGGAGGACAAGGCAGGAGGGGTCGCCCACCACTAAGATGGGATGATCAAGTGCGGAAAGACATTTCCAACCTTGTTGTGAACAACTGGTGCCAGCTCGCACAATGCAGAAGTGAGTGGAGGGCATTCATTGCAGAGGCCAAGACCGTCAAGCGGTTGTGATGCAACATCGGGCCAATAAAGAAGAAGAAGAA
>JBAMBO010003398.1:0-31938 GCA_037044535.1 Lordiphosa magnipectinata
ACTGCTGATGCCTTTGGGTTGAAAAGGGTCATCATCTCAAAAATTTCAGCTGGTTCGCTGGGTTTTTTGGGGAGCCAGACTCTTGCCTTGGGCCATGAGGGTGTGTCCTTTGCGTCCACAGCCTTAATCTGTGCACCAGGATATACCTCGCCAACCTTCGAGATTGCAGCCTTGTACAGTACTGCAGATCTCTCATCGTCACACGCGATCAGCTTCACATTGCCCTGAAACCAACCCGCGTTCGTGCAAATAGGTGGGAGGCCTGGACTCGCTCTCAGCACCTCCAAGGCAACACTTCCCAATGCAACCTCGACCACTTCCAATGGTGTCGAGGAATCTTGCCGTCGCTTCTTGCCACATCGATGACACCCAGAATCTTCTTTCCTTTTGCTACATCCGCAAAGGAGACAGACAGTGGTGCACCGTGCGTTTTCGCTCGTTTGGGAGCTTCTGTTTGCCCTTCCTCAATAGACATATCTCGCTTAGCGCCGATGGCCTTCTTAGCAGGATTTATGTAGTCCACGCGGAAGTCGGGCACTATGGTTTTGGCCCACTCTAAATCCTGTTGGATCTTATCGAAGTCCTCCTTCGATGTCTGATCCTTTAAGATCGGAGAGGTCGCCTTTCGACGTAGGGTCCTAAAGGCGGTCGGTCTATCGACTGATCCCGCTTTAGAAGCCTCTGGTCTATTGAAGACTGCAGGCCTATTGCTAGCAATAGGATCAGCCTCCGATGCCTTATCAGCTGAACCACCAGACGCTGGAAGCTGACTGGCTGTCTTGTTGCTGACAGAGACCGAGGACTATCTTCCACTAGCAGGTTTAACCTTGCTGGATCCACTGGTACGGTTGATCTCAGCAGCAGACTTGTTCGAGCTCGATTGTGTCGTAGCTCTCATTGAAAGGGTATCTTTCGTACCCATCGGTTTTTTAGTGGAGCTCCGGACTCCTTTTGCGCAGTGCCGGTCATCTCGCTCCTAAAATAATTAAATTTTAAAATAAAAATAATTATAAAAATTATTTAGTTATTTAATTATGTGTCGCCCCATACTACCTAATTTAGCTTGATAACGGCTATATTCGATACCTAGATGGACAACACTGATTCGCTTGCGCAGCACTGACACCTAAACGTTTGTTTTGATTTTTATTGTTGTACAAAAATTAAAAATTTATCTAAAACAAACTCGCTTGATAAGCCTAAAGGTGCCACACAACCACTCACAAGAGTATTCGACAACCCAATCACGGCCTACTATAGGAAACAACCCAGATAAGCCGAAATTGAGACGCAGCGGCAAGGGCCGCTTTGGGGTGGCCACAGGCTGACGCCCCGTGCTAGCCAAACTTGCCTATAGTGTATTTTCCACTTCTCACAAAGATTCGAGGATGCACTTCGCGACAAATACTAAGAGGGCTTTTTAACTGCCTTCGTAAAACACTTTAGAATCAAAGATTTGAATTTCTTTATTATTTGTTTAAAAACTCAGTTACGGTGAGAATCCCAAAACTGTGTCCTTAAGGGCGCTGTCCATGGCTACGAAAACGGCCGCGAAATGAAAAACTCTATATAAAAAAAACTGCTAAGGAATTTTTGTATGTGGCCGTTTCAAATTCGGTTTCTTCCAATCGCGAAAAATGCTTATACGTATTACGTCTCCCGCTACGTTTTGTTCAAGCGCTGTTAAGTGCTTTAAGTGCTGTTAACGCCTCTTTTTTGCCGTGACGTGAACAAAATAGGTTTTTATTCTAATTTGTGCTGCGAAATTGAATGGCCAAATTGAAAATGAAAAATGAAAAAAAAAGATTCCTGCAGAAAGCGTCGCCTAATGGCACTTTCTATGGCGGGCAAGCTGAATTTAATAAACGCCATGAAAGTGAGGAGCGAGGTGCGGGACTTGGCGGATAAGAAACACTCGGAAACCCGCCAGAGAACACCGGCGGACCGGAGCACGGTCTGCACCATCATGTGGCGTGTCCTGTCACCACAAACCAACAGCGAGGAGCTTAAAATCTATTTGGCCAGCATTCAAACACTTCACACTCCAGTCCCCTCAATCAGTTCGATTTGATTCGCCTCAACTATGTCTTCGATCACAGCTACCAGACCAAAAGGAAAATCATTGAACAGCCGCCGGTGCTCAATGAACGCGACAGTAAAACGGCCACAAACCAAATGCCCGCTCCCAGTTCAGTGGACACCGAACTGCTGGCCTCCTATCAAGCGGTAGTATAGCGGATAGTGCAGCCTCAATTTACGCTCTGAAGGTGACCGAGCAAAAGCGGATCGGGCCATGAGGATGTGCCCTACATCAATGCCAATTTTATCAAGGTACGAAATGGGCGAACCAAACTTCAACTTTATAAATCAATTCCATTTCTTAACGTTTCCCTGACAGGGCCCCGACTACGTGGCCAAGTGCTATGTGACCACCCAGGGACCGCTGCCCATTACCATTTTCGAGTTCAGCGGAGCCGCCAAGTCACACATGCTACAGCAGTACATCCAGAAGATCATCATGACCTGACCAACTTTACGGAGGCAAATCGCCAAAAATGCGCGAATTACTTTCCAATCAAGATGAACGAAATCTTTGCCATGGCAGCCAAGTGCGAGGTGTTCGTTAAGTGCCGCTGCTCGGGACTACATCGAACTGTCATAATGATAACAATTAATTTATTATTAATTTCATTTAATAATAAAAATATATTAAAATATCACATTAAATATTTTATATTCATAATCCTGCAAGGTGTTGTTGTTGTTTATAAGTTCGCGGGCATATTTAACAGCGCCAGAGCAGCGCAAGGTTTCTTTGAAACGTTTATCGACAGAGAAAATTGTGTTATCGTGTTGTTAACATAGGCTTAGCAGACTCTGTTAAGAATCTGCGGAATATCAACTTTTTCACAAGAAATTTTTTGGCGACCCGTGGATACCGCCCTTTAGTGAGGAGATTTTCTCTATCTCCATACGTGAGCATCGCTCTCACTACCGTGAGGTATAGCCTCCGGAGTATGTGTGGTGCCATGCCCCACGATTTTCCGGCTATGCTCCTGCATGTGTATAGTGCCCTAGTACACTTACTGAGTGTGTACTCTATGTGCTTGTCAAATCTTAGCCTATTGTCGAAGACGACGCCAAGATATTTGACCTCCTTTTCCGGTGTTATGAGGCAGCCGGAAAGACGTATTGGCCTCATTCTACTGAGTTGGTATCTTCTAGTGAACGGTACAACGATGGTTTTTGCAGGGCTTAGGTTGAGCCCAACCTCCTTGCACCAATCGGACGTCACTTTCAGTCCCCTTTGGACTATGTCACATAGGGTATATTCATACTTTCCTTTTGCAAGGATAATCTTGTCATCTGCGTATCCCTGGCATGTTATGCCCTGAGACGCGAGTCTTTCTAAGAGTTCATCCACAAGTAGGCTCCACAACAGTGCGAAGGGTACGCCTCCCTGAGGGCATCCTCTAGTTGTGGTTACTGTGATGGATTTTCCACCTTCCACTACAGAGGCTTCTCTGCATCTTAGAAGTGAGTCTATCCATCTGCCTATGGTGGGGATTATTCTTGAATTCTTGACAGCACTATTGGATGTGTTGTCAAATGCTCCCTCAATATCTAGGAAGGCACAATGAGCCACTTCCTTATCTTTTATTGTTTTCTCGAGCATCTTCCCGAGCTGATACAGTGCCGTGTCTGTTGATCGGCCTGCTCTGTACGCGTGCTGTGTTGGCTGGAAGGGTGCCTCCTTTAACAGCGCATTGCGTATACAGTTGTCCACCAGCTTTTTTATGGTTTTCAGTAAAAACGATGTCAAGCTGATGGGTCTGAAAGACTTGGGGTTAGTTATATCCTTCTTCCCTGCCTTGGGGATGAAGTCTTCCCTTGCTCTGCACCAAGCGTTTGGAATATACCCAGAAACAAGACTGCTTGTCAAGATTTTTCTGATTAATGGTATGAGTGTGTCCTTCCCTTCCTGCAGGAATGCTGGATAAATGCTATCCGGCCCGGGGGATTTGAAGGACTGGAATGTTCCAATTGCCCACTCAAGTCTCCCTGCGGAAACAATTTTATTGGCTTCTGCCCAGTCAGAGCCACGTGGGTGATAGTAGCTCTCTTGTTCGTCACATTCTTCCATGGGGATGTTTCCCGGGAAGTGAGTGCCTAACAAGAGACGTACTCTCTTCTCGTTGCTCTCTGTGTAGGCATCGCTAGCCTTTTTGAGCGAGGTGTTGCCGTCAGGGCTTTTCCTGGACAGGACTCCATGTAACCTAGCTCCTTCTTTCGTGTCCTCAATGGACTCGCAGAATTTCCTATGATTCTTTCTTTTGGCTTTTCTGATTTCGCTATTGTATAGTGTCATGGTTTGCTTGTATATGTTCCAGCTCCCGGTTCCTTTGGCTTCATTAAAAAGAATTCGGGTCTTCTTCCTGAATGCCTACAAGGTGTGATTCCACCAGGGAGCATCATTTTCTTTTCTCGATTTGCTTAGAGAGCAATTCTCTTCATAGACATCGATTATACTTTTGTTTAATTCGTTTACTGCACTTTCTAGTTCTTGGCGGTGTTTCGGAATCCGAATCCTAGGTATATTGCTTCCTAACGTGGAGCAGAAGCATCCCCATTTTTTTTTCCTAGAACTCCTATAAGGGATACTTTGCAGTAAGCTTGATTCCAATCTAAATTGCATCATTCTGTGGTCGGACAAAAATTCCTCTAATGAGACCTTCCAGTCCTTTATAGAGGGATTTAGCGACTTGTTGGAGAAAGGTGAGGTCAAGGACCTCCGCCCTTACTCTAGTTACAAATGTCGGGACGGATGCTACACTCAGAAAAAAACCAAGAACTTTGTACGTGAATCAAGTACAAAGGGTGTCAATAGTACGGTAAGTACGAAAATACTTGATTCAAAATCAAAATTCTTACATCAAGTACGTTTTTTTCAATCCCGAAATACTTAATTTAAGATTGATTCGAGCTATATTAAGTACATTCCAAACTATTTTTAAATATTTTTGATCATACTTTTAGGTTGTAATGGTCTTAAGCTTAACCCGATTTACTCTTAAAATAACTGAAAAATATTATTTATTAAAGTCAAGTAAATTCTAAGTTCAACCGCAATACATTCTGGAAACAAAACAAAGTGCATATTATAGGTACAAAAAGGTTTAAGCCCATTAAACTCTAAAGCCATTCCCAATTTGTTCTTGAAAATATGTCTCTGTATTTAATCGAAAAAGGCTTGGAAAATCCAAAGGAAATGAATTAACCAAAGACCAAGATGGTTTTACTGTAGGTCCGAAATTTACCCTAACTCCATAACCAAAGTGTTAGAACCAGGAGGGAATTTTAAGAACAGATTCGATTTAAAATAATTCGCATTTTTCGTAGCACACTTTTTGGCGCTAGCATTTGTACTTGAAGTAAGTACGCACTTTTCATAAGTTTTCCGGTTTACTGTAAGTACGAATAGTTCTTGATTCAAGAACGTGTGTTCTCATTTTAAAAACATTAACAGTCATTTTTCGATTCTAAAACGTTTTGTACTTATTTTCAATTTCAGGTAAAAAACGGTATCAATTGTATCCCGATCGATCTAGAACTCTCCCAGCCGTTTTTTTTCTGAGTGTACATTACAAATATCTAGATCAAGCCTGGAGAGGAATTCTAATAAACACTTACCTCAATTGTTCACATCGGAGCTTCCCCATGCGACATGGTGGGTGTTGCGTCACATTCGACTACAAGCGGCAGGCTTTTGCTCCTGCAATGTTCTGCAACTGCCGACACCTCTTGTGGGGGACATGTTCGGTCTCCAGCGAAGTAGGCAGAGGCTATGACCGTGGTCTTTCCCTGCTTCGCCTCGGTGGTCGCTATCGCGACGCAATCTCTGGAGCGAAATTCCGAAAGGATAATATATTTAATATTCTTCCTTATCATTATTCAGGCTTTGCCTTTGCTCCCAAGTTACCGTGGATTCTCTTGTATACAGGCCCTCTATTCCCTCATTGCACCAGGGTTCCTGTACTAGAGCTAGTCCTAGGTGTTGTCGGGTGAACGTTCGTGATGAACGTTCACTTGGACTAACTTATCGCTTATGATGACTGAGGGGGAAGTCATCATTGCGCTACTGGATTCTCGCTATCTGGCGGGGAGCCAGGACTGCTCCCATCGCCTCCGAACATCAATGTAGTGTCTGCTTCTTCGTCCTCATGGACTGCGAGCTCTTGTGAGGACATGGGTTCGACAGCCTAGTCCACTACCTCCATGTCCTCTACGGGGGATTCACCCTCGAGCTCCTCGTCCTCAACGACTTCCTCCGCTTCTATGAGGGTTTCCTCACCCGGAGACTGGAAACTTCTCGCTTCGGCGGGGCGTCCTGTATCAGTCTCTTGCTGATGGGTCTGTACAGCCAACTTCGAGGTCGTCTTGAGACCATGTACGGGGTCTTCCCGTACCTCAAAATAAGATGGTGACTCATCGAGACAATGGCCTGCATCGAATGAGGGCTCCGCCTCCTAGCATATATTAAAAATTTGAAGTTTTGACTGAGGAAGTCAATTTAAAAATAAGTACATTCTGAGAAACATTCCACAATTCTTAAAAGAATTTGATGTGAGTTGTTTCAAAGCCTTGGACGGAGTTGGCGCTGTTGTTAAGCGAAAAGTTTGGCAGCTAGTAAAAGCCCAAAATCTCATCGTAAAAAATGCTCGAGATTTTCATAAATTAGCAAAAAAAAAAATATAAATGGCGTTTTCCTAATTTACATTGGTAAAATTATGTCATTATTACATCTGACGAAATATCAAAAACATGGATAAATGTAAGCAATATTCCAGCTGTTGAATCATACCATTATTTTTCTGGCTATTCCAATGACAATACTATAAAAGTAGCTCGTACAGCTTGGGGTTAAGTAAACGATACAGATAAATGAAAAAATATATGCAAATATAATTTTAATGAAATAATGTAATAAATTAATAATTACAAGGCCAAAATGTTTTTTAAGTACATGAATATTTTTTATTCACTCAATTTGGCTTGATGGAAAAAAGTGTAACGTCCGCAACGTAACGTCAGCAACAGACTAAAATTAAGATATTTTTTTAACGGGACTACTTCCGTACATATATTCCGCTTATTTTTTGTAATTGGACTTTTTTGTTTATTATGCAAAATTCGCTAAAAACTGTACAATTGCACATAAGCCTCAAAGTCGACTTCCATTTTTGTAACGTCCGCAACGGAACTTTAAGCAAGCATAACTTTTTTTTCAGAAACAGTTATCCTATTATTTTAAAGAAAGGGCAGCACGGAACAACCCACACACTGCGGCAAACGTAATGCTTCTTCGCTTCTTCTTGCTCGAGCTCCGCAGCATAAAATCATTATCCAATTATTTTTCTGGCATTCCATGCCCTTGCCCTTATGTTGTGTTATTTCAAAAAAATAATATTGTTTGCTCAAACAAATCAGCCGATCTACCGAAAACGTTTAGCTCTGCTGCTCAGTCACATTTTGTTACCCACTTTATAAAATTCTATTTTATACCCTTGCAAAGGGTATTATAATTTTGACAAGAAGTTTGCAACGAATAGAAATATTCATATCCGACCCCATAAACTATATATATTCTTGATCAGGGCGACGAGCTGTGTCGATTGAGCTTTGTCCGTCCGTCTGTCTGTCCGTCTGTTTCTACGCAAACTAGTCTCCCAGTTTTACAGCTATCGAGCTGAAATTTTGCACAGAGTCTTCTTTTTACTGCACGCTGCTAATATGTCGGAACCGACCGCATCGGATAACTATATCTTATAGCTGCCATAGGAACCATCGGTCAAAAAATGGGTCTTAGTGAGAAAAACTTTTTTGTTTTCAATGCTAGCGTCATAAAACTCGGCCATTAATATTATATGCTTTCAAACAGATTTGCAAATTTTGGTCAAAATCGGATGACTATATCTTATAGCTGCCATGTGACCGATCGGTCGGAAAAAGAGTCTTAGTGAAAAAAACTTTTTTGTTTTCAAGTAAAGCGTTCTTAAAGTCGGTGATTCTTAACATTAAACGCTTTCAAACTAATTGTAAAAAGTTGATCGACATCGGGTGACTATATCTTATGGTTGCCATAGGACCAATCGGTCGGAAAATGAGTCTTAGTGAGAAAAACTTTTTTGTTTTAAATTTTATCTCTCTTAAATTCGGCGATTGTTAATTTGATATGTTTTCAAAAAGATTTTGCGAAATTTGGTCGAAATCAGATGTTCATCTGTCGGAAATGGTTTTAGTTATAAAAACTTTAGATTTTTATGTAAGCGTTCTTAAGCTCTGACATTTCGAAAACAGCATTTGCAAGGGTATAAAAACTTCGGCACAGACGAAGTTAGCTTGGCCTTCTCGTTTTTTACTTTACCTTATAACTGGGAATCGAACTCGGGACCTTGCATAACTGAATACACACGGACGGCGACAGCGTTTTAGCTCAGACGGTTATTACTCACACGCGAATGGTAGCGCTTAAATCGTACTTAAAGCACAGCAGGCAAAAGCACTTAGCGCTTATAGGTCCCTTGGACACCGTACCAACAACGAGCGGCGTGGTGTAGAGGATGAGAGGTGGCCTCTCAATGTTGAAGTCGTGGGTTCAAGTCACAGTAGGGGCAGGTTTTTTTTTTAATATTTTAATTTAGGTACTTAAATTATATCCTTAACCACTTTTTGTTTGGTAATAATATAACATAATTGATGCTTAACTTTCAATATATTATTTTTATACCCGTTACTCGTAGAGTAAAAGGGTATACTAAAGTCGTGCAAATGTATGTAACAGGCAGAAGGAATCATTTCCGACCATATAAAGTATATATATTCTTGATCAGCATCAACAGCCGTGTCGATATAGACATGTCCGTCTGTCCGTCCGTCCGTCTGTCTGTATGAACACCTAGATCTCAGAGACTAGAAGAGCTAGAGCAACTAATTTTGAAATCTAGACTCCTATTGTCTGCACGCAGATCAAGTTTATTTCAAATTTTTGCCACGTCCACCCCCTCCCCAACAATTAAAAATGTTGTATAACTCCCACAATTTTTGAGATATCGATCTCAAATTATACTTAAAACTTACATTTATATTCGCAACATCTATAAGCCCAGAAATTTTCATCAAGATCGGATGATAAATAGACAAGATAAAAAAATGTTGCATACTTTTTGGCACACCTCCCACCTCAGGCACACAGGAAGGCTATTAAACATTGGTTTCCATGAGTAACGCGTATATCGAAGTCGGTTAGAGCCGACTTTAACTTACGCTCTCGTTCTTTCAATAGTCTGTGAGTTGAGCCTTTACAAGTGAGTCCACCTATCACGACTAAGCGATCTTCCTCCGTCCCACGGATGCAAGGTGACAGAAGCATTCCATTAGATGAAGACTCCTTAGTCATTAATCGGACGGACAATTGTGGGCTGAATGTGAGAGAGAAGTTGCCGATTGGGACTCTTAAAGATGCGACTAGCAAATCAGCCTGCGGGGGGTTCGTTGACTTATTCTCCAACACACCCAGAATACATATTTAGTAAGAATCCCTTAAGCCGAGAAAATAAAGTTAGGAAGCACAAAATATAGAAAGCAAGACATTAAGCGGAGATAGTGAAAGAAATCTTATACCAGACCTACATTTTATTAAAAAGCTACTACGTTGGACTGTAGCTTCGCTTCTGTACCCACCCTACCTTTGATTTTCCTATAGCGGACATGTTCATAGAAAACCCCAAAATGTGTTACACCACCCTTCTAACCGTTCAGCCTCAAAGCAAAAATTTTATCTGTAGAAATTCATTTCAATGTAGTTTTTTCTACTAGTTCACAAATCTGTTCATAATTTGCAAAAGTTATTAAATTTAACAAAAGCAGTTTAATGTATCAATCAAAATAGGTAACATAAGTAAAATGGTTCTCAGAGCCATCCTCTTTTCAAAATAAATTCATAATATGTTTATGTAGGTATATGGTTATACTTAAAGAGCGTCAACCATTTTTAAGAAATATTTTTATAACTATGCATGTAACTGGGTAATCCTACTTTGCTAAACGAAATTAATTACGAATATGTGTATACATTTACTTAAGTCTATTAACAGTGTTTTTATACTCTGTACCGAAGGTACATAAAGTATATAAAGTTTGTGCAAAAGTATGTAACAGGGAGAAGGAATCGTTTCCGACCCTATAAAGTATATATATTCTTGATCAGCATCAACAGCCGAGTCGATATAGCCATGTCTGTCTGTCCGTCTGTCTGCCCGTCTGTATGAAAGCACAGATCTTAGAGATGGTAAGAGATAGTGGTTTGACATGTATAGGACATATATTTCTTATACTTGCAGGCAGATCAAGTTTTTTTTTAATTTTTGCCACGCCCCCTCCCGCCGCCGGAATTGGAAAAAAAAAGTCATGTCTCCCACAGTTTTGATGATATATTGTCCTTCTAGAGATATATAGTAATCCAACTTATTTATCGATTTGCTGAAGTAATGATAATGATCGGATGAACGATACACAAGTTATGAGCAAAAAAGGTATCAGAACCCCCGGGGGCAAATGAACTGATACAGAGTATGTTATAGTCGGGCTTGACCGACTTTCTCACTTGTTTTTATACTCTGTACCGAAGGTACATAGAGTATATTAAGATTGTGCAAAAGTATGTAACAGGGAGAAGGAATCATTTCCGACCCTATAAAGTATATATATTCTTCATCAGCATCAACAGCCGAGTCGATATAGCCATGTCCGCCTGTCCGTCTGTCCGTCTGTCTGTCTGTCCGTCTGTCCGTCCGTCCGTATGAACGAAGAGATCTCAGAGATGGTAAGAGATAGAGGTTTGACATGTATGGGACATATATTTCTTAAACTTGCAGGCAGACCAAGTTTATTTTCAATTTTTGCCACGACCCCTCGCGCCCCCGCAATTTGGAAAAAACGTCATATCTCCCACAGTTTGGATGATAAATGGTTCGTACTTTCAAGAGATATCTAGTACTCAAAATTATTTATCGATTTGGTGAAGGAATGATAAAGATCGGATGAACGATACTCAAGTTATGAGCAAAAAACGGTCAGTTAACACCTCCCACCCACCCCACCCATACCCTAAGCATTGCGTTCAGCAGAAGCAATCTTAGTGAGAGAGAGAGACTTAGAGAGCGCACTGCGTTGTGAGTTGTGTGTTAACTGGCCGTTTGACTCGTGACCAAATGCGAGCTGCGACATTAAGGGTGCAGAGTATGTTATAGTCGGGCTTGACCGACTTTCTTTCTGGTTTTTTAAATATTTTCTTTCCATTTTTAATTTTTCAGATCTTAGCTAATTCACTTATTCTTCTTAGTTAGACATGGTGGAAAAATCAAACAAAAGTACTTTCCTTAATCAAACTCACCCATCTGTTGATCCGTTGAAGGCCTCCAAAGGTTCGATGGTTTTCTCCTTTTTGCTTGGAATCGGTATTAAGAAAGTTAAATTTAAAGTTAGCACCATTTCATGTATTGTTGTGTTTGGAATCTATGCACGTATGTTTGTCTAAATCTTTGGACGCCGTCGCCTCGTTAGCCATAAGCAAAATGAGGTATGTATGTATACCTAGCTGTTGATATTTATGCAGTGTGCTTTGGGTTTTATCACACAAAATAAACATGTTAGGAAAATTTGCAACAACACAGAAAAATGTAAAGAAAATTTGCCACAAAAAATAAGAATTAATTTACATGCTTAAATCTCAGATTTAAGACGACTTTTTTGCTTTTCCTCAAAGTAATGACTGCACCGTCGGCACTTTCACTAAACATTCACAAATTCAGCTTGCTTATGGACGTATTGAATTTTGAGCTATACACGTATGCGAAACACTCCTCTCGCCCAGATTGTGGCGTATGATGCCCGCTTTGAATGCTGGATCTATATGGAGACGCCGTTTGCCTGCTTTTCTTAAAAAGAAACTGGATACTGTTTCTGGATATCACTCGAGTTACGCCTTTGCTGTATTAGTTCCACTTCCTAGTAAGAATTGGGTTCTCACTGTTAGAGGAGACTTTAATTAGCTAAAGGGATTTTCCATAAACGTTGTTTATTTTACCTTCTGGGCACTTGCTAATTCCTTTTCGTCGTATTTCTTGCAATAATTTCGGTCAGATCGCTACAGAGGCCAATTTCATTCAAATAAGGATATTGAAAACTGATATGAGGAGTTTAAGCCCATCAGATATTAGTTTCCTTCCGTGAGGAAAAATGCGGAAAATTGAATTTTCACTTACACGTAAAAGCTTATGCTCTTCGAATAGTTTAAGGCTTAATTATTCGATTGATAAGATAATCAGATTTTAACTGAGCAGGATGGCTGGGATTTTTGCAGATTAAAATTTGCTACCCAAGCCAAGGCAACAATTTTGATAAATTTGGCACTGGAAAATAGTCAACTGTATTTCTCTGCAGCTCGAACGAAAAAGAACGACGTCATGGCATAAGACTAGCCAATAACCTCGTTTGAGAGAGAGAGAAGAGCGAAGTGTTGTATGTTAAATTGACAGTTCTCTCTCAATGCAATAACTTGCAATGCAACCTTGTGTCTGTTAAAGTCGATCGAAAAGTAATTGGTGTATTTGCTATTAGTCCGTTACAGGTTCAAAAGGATCGTTACAACTGATGATTATTTGAAATTATTTTCACACTCATGTACCCCTAGACAAATAGCATTGTTGACAGGAATTGTACACTACACTTTTTTAGGAGTAAAATATTAAAATACAAATTCTAAAGAAATTAAAATGGAGATAGTAAAGGCTTGGCTTGAAAGCCGTTTTGACTGACGTTCTCCAGTGTTTTATGCTCGAGTATTGGGCTAAACTGTCCACTGCATTAGAGTACTACACACAACTTCCCCGGTCTTCCCGAGTTGCTGCATCGTTCCTCAAGGCAGAGGACCACGCTGTTGCCGCATGTCATCGTAACTCCATACTCCAGATCTCCGTAGTCAAGCAATATATCCTGTCGGTACCGCATACATTACCGCAAGAATATTGCAAGGGATCGCCAGTTTGGCCCATTTAACAGGTAAATACAGTCCCTTATCTCCAGAGGATGGCTGCCGAAGTGAAGTGAAATGGGACGCCAAGCGACAAAATGAACTACATCTTTCCTCTCGCGTAGGTTGTACAGCTCGCATTGGTTAGTTCTTGCGCTGTAAGGAGTGTAATTTAGGTAAAGGAGTTCCGTTCGTGCCTTAAATAGCATTGAAATTGTTGACGCGTCAAACTGATCGCGGAAATAGTTCGTTTCATTCAGATTATACTCCAATACCCTGTAAGTATATCTATACACTCAAAAAACAACTCGACCTAAAAAGTGGCATTTTCGCCATAATTTTTAGAAAATCGCCCTAAAAAAAGGGCCGAAGGCGACTCGCCTTATTCTTAAGAAAATTTTTCTAAAATAAAAATAGAAAGTGTGTTTGTGTTTAATGTATGGGTTGCAATGGCCGTTCTACCTCATCCAAAATAGAAATTCATGCTTTTATTTTAAATTTCTCTCCTACGCGTTTCGGCCGCTTGTCGAGCCTTCTTCGGGGAGCCTGTGTTTATTTTTTTCACATTAAAACAAATAACATAATAACATACATTTTTATACATACATACATAATAATTGTTGTCATAGTGCTAGTTTAGGTGTGTGCAATTATTATTGACGAGTCGTCCCATTGTGCGTTTTGTTGTGTGTTTGATTTCTTTATTGTTATTTCTAGCTATCGCTGCCGCGTACGTGCAGTTGCTTTGGTCGAAGTCTTCTTAGTGGTTCAAAGCTCTCTTTCCTTTCTGTTGGATGCGTAAGCTTTCTAACGTCAGTCTTGTTCGCTCTCTCCTCTCTATGTCTATTAGCCCAAGGTATACTTAACAAGGTAGCCGCACTCGCTCTCTCACAACTTCTTATATAAATGTCAAAATGAGTACAAAAGAGAGCGAGAGCAAGAAGTAATGAATTTCTGTACTTGCTCGATTCAAAACAAAGAAATTTGTACGTGCATGCAAGATATATGTACATATGCGAGTTTGTGCTGCAACTAAGACCAGGACACTTAAATAAATATAACAAAAGAAATACATAATAATACATAAATACATAATTCTTGCATATAGAGCAGTATGGAGGCATAGCAAAAATACGAAAATTCTCAAACTAAACTAAGAAGCAGAACACAAAAAATTCGTCAGCGGAGATGTGTCGCTCACAACTGTTGTTAACAGACTGACATTTAAGAAGGAAGCAGAGAGAGCGAGAGAGCGAGTGCGGCTACCTTCTTAAGTATACCTTGTATTAGCCTAACGTTGTCAAAATCCGCTGTATGATCAGATGATGTCAAGTGTTGCGCCAATGCTGTTGTCTGCTTTTTGTTTGTCGCGTCTCCTTTGTGCTGCGATATTCTTGTTTGCAGCGGTCGTTTGGTCGTCCCAATATAAACGCCGTCGCATGATTCACCCTTTTTTCCTTTGCATGCTATTTCGTAAATAACATTTTGTTGTTGTTCCTTGCTGACCTTATCTTTTGTATTGGTAAATAGTTTCCGTATGTTCGTGGGAGCTTTGTAAGCGTACGTTATGTTTGAATGTTGGCTTGGTATAATTTTTGTAATTGATTGTTTGTTTGTTACTTTGTCCACGTATGGTACGCTTATGTAAACTGTGTCTTTTGTTTCTTTATTATAGTTTGGGTGGGGACTCGTTTTTGTGGGTTCTGTGATTAGTGTTTCGATCAGTTGCCTCGGAAAGTTGTTCTTTAGTAGAATTGTCTTTAGTTTAATATATATTTCCGGTCTGTATATTTGGTCGCTTAGTATGTACGCTTTGGTTATCATATTTTTGGCCGTGCTTATTTTTTTGGATATTGGTTGGTGCGAATGGAAATTTATTATTCGTCCTGATGCTGTTTCCTTAGTGTACCATTTAAACCATAGTTTTCCCTCTTCTCTTTTTATCTCAGTGTCTAAATATGGTATTTTCCTGTTTTCTCCACCTCTATTGTAAATTGTATTCTTGAATGTTGTTTGTATAATGGCTCCAATATCTTTTCTTGATCATCCTTTTTTATAATAAAAATATATCATCCACATATTTGTATAAGTGTCTAATGTGTATATTTTGTTTGTCTAGTTGCTCTTTTGTATCGTCTAATACTTTGTCTAACACTACATTGGCTATAGTTGGTGATATCGGGTTTCCCATTGGCATACCAAATATTTGGGTGAAAATGCTATTGTCAAAGGATACGTAGTTGTTTTCAATAAGAACAAACTCTAAGATTTCCTTAAACTTAGTCTTTGGTATGTTTGTGAGTATCGATATGTCCGTCCATTTTTCCATAATGTTGTTGATGTCTAGTTTTACTTGTATATTCGTGAATAGTAAGATGACGTCAAACGAAAATAGTATCTCATTTTTAAACTTTGCAGTGGTCAATTTTTCATTTAGTTGTGTCTCGTTCTGGATGTTATATGTGTCGGAGACAATGAGCGCGTCCACCAGCATAAATCGATGACAAAAAATCGACTATTTTTGTTAGATTGTGCTGGTGAACAGGCATGATGTGCAAACATGATTGCTAATTTTCGTGATTGTGTTAGATGTGAATACATCAAAGAAATAGTTTGCTAGAATTGCTTGATGGTGATTTGTTATCGATAGCACACAGCTGTCAGTTGTAAACAAACAAGAAATTTAATGAAGACAAAAACAAAATGAATGTGGAAACTTCTTTGTTTTTATTTAATGAATTGGCTGAGGACTTGGTTTCGCAAGTAGGTCACGGAAATTCGTGAAAGGCTCTGAAGGCTCTACTGGTTGTTGCGGAGGAGGAGGAAAGCTTGAAAAGCCGCCCATTCAAAACGAAGCAGCCTCGCCTCCCAGTTGTTCTTTGAAGTGACAGTACAAAATTACAGAATGGACAAATTCAAGGATTATTTCATGATGTCCCGTGCTTCGTTAAGGACTCTCATCTCATTGCCCATTAAATACTTTATTAAAATGAACGTTTGCAGACCCTTCTTTGCGTTGCCCTGGATGAACTAATAGCGAAGTGACTCTTAATAAAACCCAGCGTTATGTAATTTTGCTGCTGGCAAAACACAAGAGTTCTTCATATTACTAAATTACCGTTTTTAAATAGGAAAAAGATCTGGCCATCAGATATTCGAGTTTGTTGTGTACATTCTCGCCGGGATTACAACAAATTTTAAACGGGTAACAAAGTTATGAGGAAAATTTAAGGGGATTCTAAGAGCAGTTGCTGCTATTGACGACGGTCAAATAAATTTAACAGTCTGTTCTAAATTTTATTTAGCGATTAATTGCCAAAAATTCAAAACTTCCGCCAACAAAAATATATTGATGACTCTGTTGCCTTAAAATTCTATCAAACACGTTCACCAGCAGCCAAACACTTTTTTGTTGATTGATGATTTATGTTAGATGATTGGTGTATGCTGGTGAACGCTCTCAATGTTTTTTATTATTGTTCCTACGTGTTTTGCTAATTTGTAGCATGGAACGTTTGTTGATGCCGCGATCGGTCTCAGTGATGTGTCTTGTTTGTAAATTTTTGGGAGACCATACATTCTCGGTGCGTGTCCTCTAGAGCAGTATAGTCCCATTTTAAGCATGGCATCAATATAGTGTTGTTTATACAGAAGATTCACAATGTTGTTATTTTTCTTTATGAGGGTCTGTGTGGAATCCTTTCGTACTCTTCTGTATGTCGTTTTGTCATCGAACAGTTTATGCATCTTGTCCATGTACTCTCTTTTGTACATTACCACTGTCTTATTTCCTTTGTCTGCTTGTGTAATAATGATTTTGTCTTTGTGTTCCCTTATGAGTTGTTCTGTGTTCTTTGATATTGCTAAAATGAGTTTATCTTTTTGGTCTATTTTCCTATTATGTTTGAAGTTGTTGAGAATTTTAGGGAAAAAAACCCTAAATTTGTAACAAATATTTTCTAAGATCAACGGCGAAATTACCCTAACAAACTAAAATTAAAAAAAATATATACTTTTCTAAATTTTAGAAAGTTTTTTCTAAAAAATGCATTTTTAGGGCAACTTTTCTAAAATGCAGAAAAATTTTTTATTAAAAATTAAATTTTTTTCTAAATTTTAATGGGATTTCGATTCTAGGGCGATTTTCTGAAATATAGAAAAATAATTTTCAGAGTGTACGAATTGATGGCCTGGTGACAGCGATTAGAATCATTTAGTTTATTTTTCATTTGTGACAATACACGGAGTTTGATTATTACCACTTCTGAATATCTAGATATCATTAGATTATCATTACAAAAGCTCAAGTAACTATTAATAGTATATCCGGTGTAATATTTAGGGAATCTAGAAACAAATTATTAATGAGCATTTGCACTGGAGCCATTGTTCTGCTCATCAATGTGCTCTACATTATTCCGTTCAATTTGATTGCGTCGACGGAATTTAACACAAAGTACTTCGATAACCCAAGGAACGGCACATAGCATCATAAATGCATTCAAAATGTTGAATACTAATATATAATTGCCAGTTTTATCGCGAATGTAACCAACAATCGGGCCAATCAAGAACATAGCATTGCCCTGGGTAAACATAAACAGACCATATCCGCTGGCAAATCTGGAAAAAAAAGCAACATTTTAGGTACAGTTTGATAATCCTGCGTTGTCGTCGCAGCTTACCTCTCCTTGGGCAAATAATCGGCGAAAACTAAAGGCAGTGGCACGTGAAGCCAGGTGCGCAAAAAACCAATTAACGCTGTAATGCTAGCCATGCCAACGAAGTCCGTGATGCCATTGAAAGCTGAAGGAAGTGAATGAAAATAATGTTTATATTATGGCTTGGACAAATGTATGATATGACGGCAAGTACCTACCAAATCTGGCAAAGACCGTGATGACAGCTCCGGCAAGGTAGATGTAACGCGATGGAACCTGAATACAAACGGCGGTGGCGGCCAAGAATATTCGTGATCCCAAATCGGCAGCGGCTCCAATGGCAATTATGGTTGCTGTATCAGCCTATTAAACAACAAAAAAATAAATCAAACAACGGTATATGCGTCATTCTTTTACAAACCGAACAGTTTTCAAACTCAGCATTTTTGAGGCAAATCGATAAATAATGCTACTTACTAACTATATCTAGAAGGTACAAACTATCTTTCTTCAAAACTGAGGGAAATGTGACCGTTTTTCTAAATTGCGGAGGCGCGAGGGGGCGTGGCAAAAATTGAAAATAAACTTGATCTGCCTGCAAGTATGAGAAATATATGTCCCATACATGTCAAACCTCAATCATTTAGCATCTCTGAGATCTGTGCGTTCATACAGACGTACAGACGGGCATGGCTATATCGACTCGGCTGTTGATGCTGATCAAGAATATATATATACTTTATAGGGTCGAAAATGATTCCTTCTTCCTGTTACATACTTTTGCACAAACTCAATATACTCTTAGTATAAAAATAAGAAACTAGATTTCAATATGCCCACCAACACGTAGTTTTTAGTTTTGCTCTAACATTTTTTGTTCATTTTGGAAACAGTTTCAAAAATCGGAAATTACGAAAAAATGGAAAAAATGTTTTTTTTAAATATTGATTTTTTGGGTTTCGTTTATCGGACCGGTTTTGGATTGATATTGCTGAATAGTATTTACTGTATCTACTAAAATCATAATTTAATACTATTTTAAATTATTTCCTAATATTAAATAGGCAACAACACTAGGCAACAAAATTAAACTTTTCCCAGATGATTCTAGATGATTTCGTCTGCTGAAATACAATGTATTGCTCTAAACCAGAGATGGGCGCGTCGCGAAGTTCCAATGCACACGAGGCAGCGCGCTGCCTCGTGTGCATAGGAGCTCTGCCGCGGCCGACTGCACAAAATCACACGTACGCTATAAGCATTGAAAGCTATTTATAGAACACGAATGGGGCGCACGCAAATTGTGCTTGTATGCGTGTGAAAAGTGTGTCGATATGTGTGCATGCCCATCTCTGCTCTAAACATATCTTAAATTATGGTGCTTTCCAAAATTGGAGTCTTTATAGTTGATAAGACATTTATTATAGATCAATTTGTTGTAAATCAACGCTAAAGCGTGTGACTGTGTGCATCTCTGTGGTTTTACCATGTGTATAGGTGTGTCTTCATTATTCGGCAACCTAAACTAGGAAAAATCATTTCTTAAAAATGGAGGAAAGCTTACTTCGGCTCGACCGAAATTTATATACCCTTGTAGATTGTATAATTTATATTAAGGTTTTAAATGTTTTTCGTCGAACATTCTTAGCTGAGCTATTTTCCAAACTCAGCAATAGTTGGCGCCACTACTTTAACCATTTGCTTGCCAGTTTGTTATATGGCAGCTATACGATATATTTATCAGATTTGAATCAAACTCGTCAAAATTGTGTGGAAACCGATAATATTCATAACTGGAAAGCTTAAAGACGCTACCATTGAAAACAAAAATGTTTTTCTCACTAGAACTACTTTTTCGACCGATCGACCTATGGCGGCTATATGCTATAGTCATCCGATTTGAATCAAACTTTGCAGAATTGTGTGGTAGCATATAATATTGATCAGTAACAAGTTTGAGACCAATAGCATTGAAAACAAAGTTTTTCCTACTAAGACTTTTTGTCAGAACTAACTTTTGTATGCAGCTATACTATATAATTGTCCGAATTGCATCAAAACTTGGTGGAATTATGTAAAAGCATAGATAAATACGAGGTTTGGGGGCGTTTGCATTGAAAACAAAAAAGTTTTTCTCACTAAAACTAGTTTTCCGACCGATCGTTCCTGTGGCAGCTATACGCTAAAGTCGTCCACTCCGGCCGGCCTTGCCAATGCTGTTATTGAAACGTCAGAGTTAAAGAGCGCTGACATAAAAATTAAAAATTTTTGTAACTAAAACCCATTTTTCGACAGATAAACATCTGATTTCGACCAAATTTCGCGAATCTTTTTGAAAACATATCAAATTAACAATCGCCGAGTTTAAGAAAAATAAAATTGAAACCAAAAAAGTTTTTCTCACTTAGACTCATTTTCCGACCGATCGGTCCTATGGCAGCCTTAAGATATAGTCATCCGATTTCGACCAAATTTTGCGAACCTATTTAAAAGCATATAGAATTAGTAATCAGAGAGTTTAAGGACGCTAACATTAAAAACAAAAAAAATTTCTTACTAAGTACCATTTTCGACCGATCAGTCCTACAACCTTAAGATATAGTCACCCGATGTCGATCAACTTTTTCAAATTAGTTTGAAAGAGTGTAATATTAAGAATCAACGAGCTTAAGAAAGATTTACTTGAAAACAATCAAGTTGTTTTCACTAAGACCCATTTTACGACCGATCGGTCCTATGGGAGCTATAAGAAATAGTCATCCGATTTAGACCAAAGTTTGCAAATCCGTTTGAAAGCATATAATATTAATAATGAACGAGTTTGAGGACGCTAAAATTGAAAACAAAAAAAGTGTTTCTCACTAAGATACATTTTTCGACCGATGGTTCCTATGGCAGCTTTAAGATATAGTCATCCGATCCGGTCGGTTCCGACTTATTAGCAGCGTGCAGTAAAAAGAAAACTCTGTGCAAAATTTCAGCTCGATAGCTTTAAAACTGAGAGACTAGTTTGCGTAGATACAGACAGACGGACAGACTGACAAAGCTTAATCGACAAAGCTCAACCGACTCAGCTCGTCGCCCTGATCAAGATTATATATAGTTTATGGGGTCGGAAATGAATATTTCTATGCGTTGCAAAATTCTGGGCAAAATTATAATACCCTTTGCAAAGGTATAATAACAAGCAAATTTAACTTTTCTTTTGAAAAGCGGAAAACAAATATATTTAAAATAAAGGCCAGAATTCATTTCCCGCAATTTTTCATGGCAAACAGCCAGATTTGATCCGAAAAAAGCTGCTCTGGCAACATTGTTCATTTTACTTCTTCTTCCTTTTCGTTCAATAGAGATGGACACGGCCGTGATATGTACTGCCATGCCAATTAGGCTATTTCCCCCAGCAGATCTAGCTATTTGGTAAAGAATCTATTCAGATTTCCGGGGGCTGTAGTTCTTGCTAATTATTCGAAATTTTTTAGCTTTATTAATTGTTGGCTATATTTTTCAGCATCCAGGAACAAGCCAAAAACAAACAGATTCAACTCGCAACAAATTGGAAAAAATACCTCAAAGCCCATAGCATAATTTCAGGCTGAATTTCATAAACAGAAAATCTCAGGCTGAAACTTGTATAACTTGTTTAATTCTCAAGTCTTTATTCGGCCAAGTCGACCGTTTAAATAGAGAGTTTTACTAGGGCTTGAAGTGTGAAAAGCAACAACGTCTGCTGATGAGTGAATTGTGGATAATTCCGAAACAGCCTGTCCAAACTTTATCAATTGCTTTTCCGAAATGTGGTGAGTTATTTCTGTTCAAAAATGGTATTGATTTGTATTAAATTATAAACAATCCTGACCTTTGAGCCAGTACAAACAAAAACTTTGATTATATTAAATTAATCTTTGTCAATTTTAAGCATTATTAGATTTCGATTTAGTCACTTTTGCACTTTAGTAGTCTGCTTTTGTTTTTGGTTTGCTCTTTGGTTTGTATTCACTGGTTCAACGAATCGGTTACGAATTCCATACTTCTATTTATATGTGATTCTTATGCCATTGTGGAGGGTATATTAAAACTGTCGAGATGTTTGTAACGCATAGAAGGAAGCATCTCCGACCACATAAAGAATATATTATATATTGTTGATCAGCATGACGAGCTGAGTTGATATAGCCATGTCCGTCTGTCCGTCCGTCCGACTGTCCGTCTGTTTCTATGCTTTCTCCTCCGTCAGTTTTAAAGCTATCTTAACCAAACTTTGCAGGAAGACTTTTGGTACAAATACGCTGCACATTTGTCGGAACCGGCCAGATCGTATGACTATAGCATCCATAGCTGCCATCGGTCGGAAAACTAGTTTTAGTGATAAAAACTTTTTTTACCTCGTATTTATAAGTTTTCTATGCTTTCACATAATTCCACCAAGTTTGATAGGACATCTATATAGTATAGCTGGCATAGAAATTGGGTGTAGAAAATGTATATAGGAGGCCTTGTCAAAAACGTGTACACTTGGCCGAATGTACATATTTGTGTCAGTGGAATCAGGCCACTAATTTATATAAATCATACAAGCTACAAGGATATTAAAACTTCGGTTGAGCCGAAGTTAGCTTTCCTCTATTTTTCTTTGTTAATTCAAGTTTCAAAATCAATTTACATTGCGAAATTTTGTTATAAATACTTAAGACTTAACATAGTCCTTAGTTCAGTTATGTAGGTGCGCACTATGAATGAAAATTTGGAAAAAATCGCTTGACCCGAAATTGACTACGTGGTCGTGCGTGTGAAGAATACGAGGTTTGTTCAAAAAGTATCGCGAAATTTTAATTTACGCATGCTACGTATATTCAATTTTTGATTTTTTTGGTGGCGTTACGTTGGTACTCATGTCCCTCACTTATGCCGATAAGGCTGGCCATTTTGAATGTTTACTTAAATTTTGTCCAGCTAAGTTGCTTGCACGTGATTTGTATCATCCTCGATTTTTGACTATTCCAAAAAATGAAATCGTTGCTTGTTCGCGAATTTTCGACCCAAAACAACACTCTATAATGCCGCAGCCACCGTAGTCTCCCCATCTCCGGCCCCCTGTGACTTTTTCTGTTCCCAAAACTGAAGAGGGCCATGAAAGGACGAAAGAAGGAAAAAATATTTTTTGGTAAATGATTCGACGATTGGAAGAAACGTTGACATAAATGTAATATATCCAAAGGGGGATTATTTTGAAGGGGAAAAAATAGATATTAATGAATAAATAAATACTTTTTGAACAAAATCCAAAATTCGCGATTGTTTTGAACAAACATCGTACCTATATGTTTAGCATCAACTTAGGTTAGGTTAGGTTAGGTTGCGATGGCAGAAGCGGTGAAGCTTCTTCACTTAGGCCAAAAAAGGCCCGTTGTGATACCATATAACCCCTAAATTTTTTACTTTTAGACAGTTAAGGGTGGGATTTCCCTTTCGAAACACTTAGAAAGTAGCACAAACTTGAGTAGCAAAGCAATCTCTATTTCAGAGACGGCTAAAATGTTAGGTAGAAAATGCTGACCAAGGGTGGCGAATTGTCTCCTACTGAGCGCTGGACAGTGACAGAGAAGATGCTGAACGCTTTCTTCTTCATCAACTGAGCAACAGCTTCTACAAGAGTCGTTATGGTTGATACCAAGTCTCGCGGCATGCCTGCCGATGAGACAGTGTCCTGTGAGAATTCCTACGAGTAGGGAGGCTTCTGCCTGCCTAGACGTAACAGCGTTAAGGTTCTTTTGAAGTTAAGAGTGGGCCAAGTTAGCCAAGAGATTTCACAGGTGTGGATTGATCTCCATCGGTTTGTGGCCATCTTGTAGGTAGTTTCCCTTATTCTCAATTTATATGTCGCAAAAGTCACCCCTATTGTGCTTATAGGAGCTGGGCGGTAGTGCCAAGTCTAGCGAGCCTGTCGGCCATCTTGTGTCCTTCAATGTTTCGGTGTCCAGGCACCCACATAAGACGTATTTTAAAGTGCTGGGCCATCTCATTCAGAGATTTGCGGCACTCAGTAAGAGTTTGAGTATTGTTTGTATTAACGTCAAGAGCTTTTAATGCAGCTTGACTGTCTGAAAAGATAAATACATTTCCTTCCTTGACCTCGAGTTCTTTTAGATGGATGGTAGCCTCCTGGATAGCTACAACCTCCGCCTGAAAGACGCTACAATGGTCGGGAAGACGAAAGGACATTTCTATACCTCGGTCTGGACTGAGAACTCCGCCTCCCACCTGGCAAAGAGTCCTAAGAACGGAGGGTTTACCCAAGACCGGCCACCAGACTAAGACTCCGTAGAGTAGTATGGGGCGGACGACAGCTGAATAAAGCCAGTGTATAATTTGAGGGGAGAAGCCCCACTTCCGGCCAATGGCGCGCTTGCACGAGTACAGCGCTGTGGTCGCCTTTTTGACCCGTTCAAGTATATTTTCGTTCCAGTATAGTTTTTTATCAAGTACTATACCAAGATATTTAGCCGTGTCGCTAAATTCTAGTACTAAGTTATTTAAGCGAGGGGGAATCAAATCCGGAACTTTATATTTCCTGGTAAACATCACAAGTTCTGTTTTTGTTGGGTTGACCCCAAGGCCACACCCAGCTGTCCACTCTGAAGGTGTCGCTTACGCATCCTGCATTAAGTTGCAAAGAGTTTGCGGAAATTTGCCTCTGTTTATTATGACGATAACGTCCGCTTAGGCGATCACAGTATGTCCTCACTCTTCCATGAGTCGTAACAGCTTGTTTAGTGGCGAAAGAACAACTCCCTGAGGAGCGCCCCTATTCACATACCTTCGAGCGCAGGCATTCCCTAGTTGAGAGTTTACTGCTCTACTGGTAAGCAAGAGTCGAGTGAACTCTACTAGGGGTCCCTGCACATTCAGATCTGTCAGGGCAGGTCGAGAAATGCCGCCAGTGCTCTCTTTGATCTCAAGTGATTGCTCTACTTTTGAGACTAGGGAGTGAAGTGTTGTATCAATAGATCTACCCTTACTATATGCATGCTGCGCCGGAGATAGAAAGAATGGACTTATAGTTTCTCTTAAATAGACGTCTAACAGTCTTTCCAACGTTTTGAGAAGGAAAGATGATAAGCTGATTGGTCGAAAGTCAAGGGGTCTGACATGTGAGGTCTTACCCGCTTTCGGGATAAAGACAACTTTAATCTCCTTCCACTGAGTGGGGATATAGTTGATTTGTAGACAGCTTACAAAAATTGTTTGTAACCATCCTATGATAAATTGCAGTGAGTTCTGCAGCTGAGCGGGAATGATTTTGTCTTGTCCCGGAGACTTATAAGGCTTAAAGGATTTAGCGGCCCACGTTATCCGTTCTTTTTTATTTATTTAGAGTCGACAAACAAAGGCTGACAACAAAAGTATAAATACGTTACAAAAAAAATTGTATGAGCTAAGGAAGCCTATCGAAGAAAATCTAATAAAATAACGAAATAAACTAATAACGACTCTGACACGGTGGGGGAATTTTATTTGCCTGTCCCGCCAGCAATGCCCCTATTCACAGCCGATTGTAGTCAGAGACGTTATTAGACCTAACAAAATTTTAATAATATAGAGATCGAGAAGAGGGAGATAGAGAAAAAACCAAAACCTATAGTTATGTAGGAACAAAGAAAAAAACTAAGATAATATAATAAATTAACATAAAACAGAGATAGAGAGAAAGGGAGAAAACTGTCTAAAAGTAAACTTTAAACATAAAAATAATAAAAATGTATCCGTAAAGCTCAAAACTAAATAACCGGGAAATCTCTGACCCGGTTGGGGGGGTTTTTTTAACCAGTCCGGCAAGCTATGCCCCTACTCACTGCTGGGAGTGGTCAAAGATTTCCCCGGAGATAATTATAGAGCGACGTTTTTAGAGAGAAGAGAGAGAGTTCTGTTGAGAGCAGGTGATTGAGATAATTGTAATTCTTACATAAAACCCGAAATCGATTATGCTGGCCATAATCAGTTGTGCATCTAGACAAGATAAAAGGAAAATAGTTTCTAGTTGGCCTAGAAGGAACGGAAAAGTTAAGGCGACCTAAGAGATCAGAAGAGTCTACTTCACCGATAATTAGCTTATGAAGAAAAGAAACACCTAAGACTGTTCTACGGTTAGCTAACGAAGGAAGGTCAATAAGCAAAAGTCTGCTGGAGTACGTTGGTAAACGAAGGTTAGGGTCCAATTTAAGCCACGTAGGGCAAAAAGCAAGAAGTGCTTTTGAACTGATTCAATTCGATCGATATACTTTTTATATTTCGGACACCAGACGGACGAGCAGTATTCAAGTACAGGACGGACTAGAGCAGTGTACAGAAGCTTTGTGGTGTATAGATCATTAAGTTCCTTCGACCAACGTTTAATGAATCCAAGTACACCTTTCGCCCTATTAATAATAGAGGAGATATGAGGATTAAAACTCAATTTTTGGTCAAAAAGAACTCCAAGATCAACGACTGTAGATCAGTGCCGGCCAAATGGAGAGGACAAAAAAGTGTGCTTGTGTTGGTGTGCAAGAGAGCTCTCTCCAGACTACAGCCGTTTTACTTGCAATTCAATGTTCACCGATACACACAATCATAAGTTCGGCTCGTGTTTGCGTAAAGACACGACTGACTTCGGCTCGTGGTAGCTATGCCTGGCCGGGTCTGCTGTAGATATTCGTTCCAAGGGTTCATTGCCAATCGTATATGTAGCCAGCGAAGGTTTGCAACGATGGAAAGTCATAAGCATGCACTTGGAGCAATTAAGGTGTAATTGATTAATCAAGCACCAGGACTGCAAGGAGTTTAAATCATCTTGCAGTCTGATGGAATGCGTCGGGTCGATAAAAGATAAACTAAGTTTTACATCATCGGCGTACATAAGTATCCGAGAATAAGACAATAATGTGGGGAGATCATTAATTAAAAGAGTAAAAAACAAAGGGCCGAGGTGGCTGCCTTGTGGCACTCCAGAAGTGACAAAGACAGGCTTTGAAGTATTAGAGCGAAGCAGAACTTTTTTCTATCTTTTAAATAGGACGAAATCCAAAGCAGAAAAGAGGAAGGAAATCCTAATCGATCAAGCTTAAAGAGGAGAAGATCGTGGTTCACAGAATCAAATGCTTTACTGAAGTCGGTGTAGATAACATCAGTTTGATTTTTTAAAAGGAATCCATCGTTAACTATTGAGATAAATTCAAGCAAACTGGTCTTAGTTGACCGACGCTTTGTAAATCCATGCTGGAAAGGTGATAAAATCGATTGACAATAGTGCTGTAAAGATGAGGTTAGAATCTGTTCAAATTATTTTGGAATAGCGGAAAGCTTGGCTATACCCCTATAATTGGATATATCAGATTTTCCGCCCATTTTATGAAGAGGAATGATATAAGATTCTTTTCAAAGATTCGGAAACACAGTCGATTTTAGCGATAGATTAAAAAGCCTTAGCAAAGGATTGCATAACGAAAAACAACACTCTTTAAGCACGCAACTAGGAATGTTGTCAGGCCCAGGGGAGTATGAGGATTTTAGTGATTTCAAATATGAAAGCAAGGAGCTTTCAGAAATTGAGGGAGCATATATCGAGTTGGAAGAAGGGATGTTATAAGGATAAGAAGTATTGGTAAAACGGGCAGAGAAATTAGTTAATTGAAAGAAGTCCGCGAATAGGTCAACGGCAGTGGAGTCATCGTTAGCCTTTTGGTCACCAAGAAAAAAAAAGAAGGTAAAGAAGAGGATCTACGTTTAGAGTTGACAAAGCTATAGAATTGTTTAGAGTCCTCTGCAAATTGAATTTTGCATCGGACAAGATATTTCTTATAGCATTCAGAGTATTGAGAAAAGTCAATGACAGAACCATTATGTTTATACTTTTTGAAGCATCTAGACTTAATATTTTTAAAATTAGAAAGCCTAGGACAGTACCAAGGAGGATTAATGGACGCTGGAGTGGGAAGGAGTGGGAAGGTTGACTGTTGCACAAAGAAGTTGATTTAGTAAAATAAAGTTTCCTTTACGAAAGCAACGACGAGGTTTGTTTGAAGCTATAGATGTTGAAGAGGTAGGTCCAGAAACTGAAAAGGAGATTTCAATTGTAGGATGGTAAGAATCTTCAGGCAGTGATAGGGGAGTATACCTAGAGACTACGGCATTAGTACTGTCAGCGACAAAGACCAGATCCAGCAATTTATTTAAATGGTTTGGAATTGTATTAATTTAAAACAAGGACATATCAGACAGATGATCTAAGAAGTCATGCTGTGTTGAAGGAACAAGATAAGTTGACCAATTAAGAAATGACCAGACGATGTTTGGCAAGTTGAAATCGCCTACAACAACCATCGAGTCAATGTCTCGTAATTGGGCACAAACATCTTTTATACAAGTAATACGGTGCATATAAACTTGAATATCGGAAGAAGGAGGGATATAAGAACAAGTGATATATAAAGATGAGGAAGGAAAAGATACCTTTACGGCAACAAATTCAACATCATCAGGCAAATTTAATGGAATTAATTCCGAACGGTGGTTAGTTTTGACGGCGATCATTACACCTCCACCACTGCGAAGTCATTTGATAAAATTTCACAATCAGAGATTGATGGGCTCAACCAAGTCTCTGAGAATGCAATAATGTCAAACTCAAATGAAGCACTATTCAAGAACAAGGTAGAAAGTTTGGATAACAGACCCCTAACATTCTGATAGGCTATATGTGGACTAAGGGACAGAACTTTTTTTTGAACTAGACCCTACCTCTGAGGATATACTAATAGAGGGCAACCTGACGGGCATTGGCCTAACTCGATTTTTTTGACTAAACTCATGGACAATCATATCTGGCAGCCAAAATTCTGGGTCGCATGATTGGAAAAGCTTCAGCTGGAACACTTATGTTGAAGGAAGCTACATCACGAGGCTGGGCAAAATTAAACTTTGTAATCGAAACACTTGCTGAGGATTTGCTCGCAATATAGGCGGTAATTTTCTCGCTAGTAGTTTCAGAGTACAACGTAGACACAATGGTGCAATCACAGTTAGAAGTATAGGCTGAGAAGGAATCGAAACACTGGCAACAGGTTCAGGCGGTGCAATTGAACGAGCTAATCTATGTGTTGGTGGTTTATTTAAAATATCACCAGTATCTTGATTCAGGGAGGGAGGTAAAGGAGATAAATCAAGCATAGTTCCTGGTGATGCGGAAAGAGATATGGTTGGTGATAAGTCAAAACTTTGAGGTGAAACTGGCAACGAAGAAGAAGTTCGGACGACTTGCCGCCAACGTGAGGTGGCAGTTCTAAAAACTGACGCTCCAGCCGACGCGAGGGCAGCGACTCAAACATAAATTGACTAAGCATCTCAGCACTGGAGGTAAACTCGCTAGTGTTCAATTTGTGAAGAATATTAAATTTGTTTCTCATGTCGTTGCTCATACGCGAGAAATTAAATTGCTTATCAGTGCATACAGGGCACGACCATTTCAAAGGACCACAACCTTTATTAGGCGAGTAAATTTTGTCCAGGTCACGCCCACTTAGTCCAGCACATTTAATATGCATGATATTTTCGCACAACCAACAGTTAACAAACCTAAGTTGTTCCGAATCACATGCATCTTTGTTTGTGCAAGATTTTTTGCAGCACGACGTTATGCTAAACTTACAACAGGGGCTCAACACTAAAGAGAATAGGAATTCTAAGCGGGTATCAAAAACTCACTCTCAGAGCGGTGTAATACAACAAAAGTTCTAACCCTGCAGTGAAATATTCAACTAGTAACAATAAAAAACTGTCCTACAATTAGTTGGAATGCAAGTAGAATTTAACTGGTAGCAAAATACCTACTATACCTATTCAGGTGAGTTGGACAACAGCAAATAGTAGCTTCCGAAGAAATGTTCGTTTGAAATACTTATTTGAGCTAGTTGCAGTCCAACTGAAATTTAACTGGTCGCAAACGAATTGGTGATGAGTGAGTTGACCGACAGATTTCAATATACTGTTAAACACAATGGAGTAGTTTCAAATGGCTGCTGCCGCGGACAATTGTCACCTGCCTATGACATGACTGTGAAAAATGGACGACTTCAATGCATTGATTTGGATAGGAAGTGCAACCAGTTGCAAATTTTGGCGACTGCTATATTTCTGGTTGTAAACTAGACACTTTCCCTGCAGGGAAGCTTTGTAAGCAGAGAACCAACAACAATGCTGAAAGCGAGACTCAACGCAGAGTGGGCACGACGCACAAAGAGAGTATGCACAAACAAAAACACACTCAAACCTGCTGTGATGGGAGGGGGGGAACCGCCAAAAATCAGATAAGCAAGACCAAAACAAAAACAAATACACAGGGCAGACGCCGAGTTATTAAAATTTTGCTAAGTTAATAATGATTAGATGCACAACACAGAATGCAAAGCACAAACCGAGATTTAAGTCGAATTTGGACAATTATAGGCACTATTATCAACACAAATAATTTTCAGATTGCGGAGCACAAAAAACACGTCAATCACTTACAAGAGTCTATCTCTTCTCTGACTATCTCTCTCTCTCTTCCGTAACTATTTTATGTAAATGGCTAACAGGGTCATTTCTGATTCTTACGATGGGTACTTCAGAATGTGAGCACCCGGGAAAATGTGAATCTAATAAAAGTTTTAAGGAGTCTAGACTGGATTCAGCCCAGGTTCCATCAGCGTTTTGTAGCTGACTTAGGGGATAAGCGAACCCGCCAAAATTTTACGAAGTCTCGATGCTTCGGATGTTGATTCAATGCCACTACAGAAAATTCGCCCACGATGATCGTTTGGCTTTCCGTAATGCTTTTTTGTAGACACTCAGTCGAACTTTATACATTTCCCAAGTATTGTCCCGATTCGTGTCCTTAGCCGAATTGAAACCCCCTTCTACATTCTTTCCTTAGAATATCTACATCTTTGGACCACCATGGAGGTTTGTGGATCTCTTTCAATTTTCTGTATGGGCACGCTTTGTTTAGTGCCCTTGAATATATCGATGTAAAATCATCAACCACAGCGTCTAATTGCTCGCCGGTTGCTAGTATTAATGGCGGATTAATATTTAGCTCTTTCCTTATGAGTCTATTATATTGTTTCCAGTTAGTTTTTTTAAATTCTTCACCCTTTTGGGTTCAGGACATGTTTCCGAAAGCTTTATTTCTATGTATCTGTGATCTGAAACGGAGTGCTCTGATGAAAACCTCCATGATGTTAAATTTTCCTCGAGAAACTCAGATATAAGGGTGATATCTAATACCTCCCTTAGAGTTTTGGTGATAAATGTTGGCTCAGTGCCGCGGTTGCAGATATTTAAGTTGGTGCTCATAATATAGTCGAAGAGTAACTCACCCCGATCATTGATGTCTGTACTGGACCATTGTGTGTGGTGAGCATTTGCATCGCCTCCCATTACGAGTCTAGTTTTGCTTTTCTTGGCTGCTATGCACAACATCTTGAAAAATACGTGATGGTACTGGCCCTGTGGAGTCATGAGCAAGATAGAAAGATGCCAGCCGATATATATGTTTCCCCACTTCTAAGCTGACTACTGTGATGTCTCCATCACTGAATTGGGGAAGAAAAAATTAATTATAATATTTTTTAACGAGAATACAAGTACGAGGTTTGCTCATACCTTTATTTAACATTAAATAATTGGACGTCCTTAAGCCACAGATTCTATCTCTAGATATTCATGGCTCTTGGACTGAAACTACATCTACCTCGCCTGTTGCCAGACGAAGCAGAAGAGCAGCAGAAGCAGCCTTACTATGGTGCAGATTTATTTGCAGTATCTGCAACATCTTCATTGGATCGCCCCGGCGTCAAGGTAACATCGGCCTCTGCATCCATGCATTCATGCAGAAGCTCCTGTTCGGAGTAGAGCCGTCCCAGACTCTGGCCGTAATCGAATTCTGAGGAGTATCCTCCCGATTCCTCTAGGAGAGGAGTATCCTTAGTCTCCATTTCATCCTCACTTGGCTCTTCTGCCCCCACAATTTCGGCACTAGCGAACTTTCTTGAAGGCATAGTCGAGCAGGCCATTTGTTGTTGCCAGGTAATCCACCGATTCGTTGTTGATCTGGAAGATCACCTGTATATTGACACTGGAAGACTCTTCCACCCGAATGATCTTCCAGTT